>PVHY01001945.1:0-77225 GCA_004024945.1 Uropsilus gracilis | reverse complement strand
TACCCGCTCCATCAGAGCCCTATGACAATATGGCCATTTAATTTAGGCCTGACAGAAATTCAAACACCCATGCAGAGCGCCCTGTGGCAGCTTCATGGGGAACAGATAGATGAGGAAGATAGACCGGCCTGTTTGGCCGTCTGATAGTGGAAAATCCTGATCCCTATAACCCCAATCAGATTTGGCGATAGCATAAAAAAATGACTTTAAATTGATAAAGGAACTAAAATTAGCAGTTTCTCAGTATGGACCCATGGCTCCCTATACATCAGTTCAGCTTGATTCATTATCCTCTGAAAATCTGACGCCTGATGATTGGAAATTGCTGGCACAGGCTTGCTTAGAGGGAGGTGATTATCTCCTATGGAAAACTGACTGCATGGAGAGATGTAAATAGGTAGCAGTTCACAATATGCAAAATGGAAGTGGTATTCTGTATGAAATGCTACTTGGGGAAGGTTAATATGCCTCAGTAACTGCTCAAGTTATGTTCCCTCCTGGAGTGTATCTACAAATTTCAGCCCAAGCAATGGTGGCCTGGCGTAGATTGAAATCTGGCAATCAAACAGTTACACTTTTTAAGGTAAGACAAGGCCCTGATGAGCCATTCTCAGACTTTGCACATCGCCTTCTAAGTGCAGCAGGGTGGTTCTTGGGTCAGTCAGAAGATTCCAAACTTTTAGTCAAACAATTTGCATATGAAAATGCCAACTCGTCATGTCAAGCCACTATCTGGCCATGGAAGTCTAAAGGCTCATTGCAAGACTGTATCCTCCTATGTGCGGATATTGGCCCTGGTTACACTCACGGTCTGGCCATGGCTGTTGCCCTACAGGGGAGGACACTTAAAGATCTACTTCAACAACAGGCTAGGGCCCACCAGCAAAGAACAAAAACTGGGACTGGATCCAGGTACTTGTTTTGCTTGCAGCAATATGGGGCATTTTGCCCATGAGTGCCCTGCTTCCCCACAAACTGTGATGGCTCACGCTTTGCCCAGAGTGCCAGGCATCTGTCCCGGATGCAAAAGGGACCAACATTGGGCTAATGAATGCCATTCAAAAAGAGATAGTGCTAGCAATCCCCTTCTTCCCATCAGGGAAATGGGTTGAGGGTCAAGCCCTAGGCCCCGACAAATGTGAGGGCCCCAAACTCCATGATATAGGCCCCTTTTCTATTTATTGTTCATCTGTGGTTGAAGCAGATTAATTATTTTATAAAAATGCAGTATCTTGTATGAAGTTCAAGCAAGTTCTTCAAAACTATTGCATAATAAATTCATATCTGAGTATTTCGAATTTAAGTCACTGATAAGAGGAATCATGGAGATGTGCCACCATAAATAAAATAGTATTGGTGTGTCTCATGCTGAGTGATTTTAGAATGAATCACAGCAGACTGCAGTGTTCCAGATGATTATGGAATAATTTCTTTGAAACATCATTTTGACTGAAATTCACTTGAAAAATGTTCCCACAACTCATTAATTACAGAATAAAATGAAATATTTTATTGTTACATTTTCTATTAGTTTTTGTTTTTAAGAATACTTTTCATCAAAAATATGTATTCAAAGATAATTATGTTGAGCTTTTGAAAGTTTATATGAAAGTATGTGTGTGGGTGGGTATAAAAATGTAAATTGCTTTTATCCAGAGTAAATCAATCATTTCTTTATGATAAATTTTACTGGTATGCTTTCAGTGTGAAAATTAATATGTCATTCTTGATTTTGTGTTATAATATATTAATCTCCTGTGGGTGGTAGTCTACCCAGTGCATAAAAGTGTTTCATACTATACCAACAATTGCATTCAAAGCTTTTCCAAGTCATCTTTATTCTACAAACTATAAAATTAAAGTGCTTATTGGGCACTTTTTCTCTATGTGTAAGAACAGAGAAAAGGTCAGCTCCTTGACTCAAGTTGAAGCTCTCATTTTGCAGTGGGAAACAGTTGGGGAGAAAGACATAAAGTGTTTAGTAGGTTTCTAAATTTGACCTGATTAAACAAATCTATAGGGAGACATGTGACTATTATGTTTAGAACATTAAGTAAGAGTTGATCAAAGTGTTTAATTTCAGTGTTTTTTTTTAAAGAGTGTATAGAGTTGTAAATGATTGTGATCATTGCAGTCAGAAAAGTATGTGTTTCAATATAGATTCACATAATGTTTTATGAATTAACTTCATCATAATATGAGCAACCATGCATGAAAGTTTGGCAGGTATCCAATAAGATATTAAAAATCCTATGAACATTATCATATATAAATCTTATAACAACATGATGAGGCATCTGCCACATTAGAAAACAGACAGAGAAAGGTTATGCATTAGGAAAAAATAAAAGAATCTTTAAAACTAAGTATGTTTAATTATAAAGGCTATACTTGTAATCCCACTACTCTATAGCCTTCAGAATTAAATAAAATCTCTGAGTTTACTTTCTCATTTATAAGATGGGAACGCCCATTTTTCTTGGAAGATAATGTATTAGAAAACATATATGTAAGATCTTTTGCATAGAACCTGGTAGATGATAGTCTATGAAAATAAATTGAAACTAATATTATTCCAACTTACTTTGAAGGGATATTTCCTTTCAATTAATTTAAAAATATGACTATTGTTCTTTGTTGTGATAATTGAATTACCAAATTATGTACATTCAGATGGATGCACCAGTCATCATGGGCAGTAGTGGTTTCCCTATTTTCTCTCTGTATAAGCAAAAGCAAATGACTGAAATGTTTTCTTGAAAGCTTTGTTGCAGAAAAATCACCTAATATCTAACTTAGATTTTTTAAAAAATGGGGGTGATGATAGACAGAACAGAAGACTTATTCAATTGGACACAGGGCATAGATTAAAAACTAGGGTACATCATCTGCATTTTTTTCAATGAAAACTTACATTTTCTTGATTTTAGAATGAGAATATCTACAAGGAACGTGATCTGAAAATAATGGGTCAATAATTACTATTATTTACCAAGCATTTATTTAATGACAGACACAGTTTTGAACAGTGTGTTGTAGTTTAGAATATTTCTATAGTCACAGAAATCCTGTAAGATAGATATAATAATTGCTATATCTTAACATATGAGTAAATTAAGATGCATACAGTTTAAGTAATTGATTCACTATTACACAAAAGATTGAAGATAGGTTATGTAACAACATAAGTACAATGTCCACAATTTTAAGCAAGAAATAATTCATTGCACATACTTATATATCTTCCTTATGTTCATGTATTCTATTATGTGGTATGTAAGTACGTAAAATAACACGTAAAGTTCATTAACAAAATATCGTCAGCTATAAAGAAAAAAAAGAATATTGACTTTGGTATTAAAACATGGACAAGAAAATAACACTTCAATAACTTAGTAGTGAGGGTTTGAACTATGCAAATTTCTCTGAACCTCAATTTCTTGATGTATAAGTAACTTGCTTCTTACTTATTCTGTGCTTTAAAAGAATGATTTCAAGTATATGTATTTTGAAGGTTGGCATTACTTGGCATATAGAACATTCTCAACAGATGTTTATCAAGTATGAGATTTGAAAGGAGCTTGAATTTTGAAATCTGGACTATTACATTTTAGACATATTTGTGATTTCATCCACCATGATTGTTCATTTTAAAATTAAAGATTACTTTCAAGATTCTCAACATAATATTAAAATGTAGTGAAACAATTTGTAACAATCACTGAATAGCTATCAGAGGATTTAAATTTAATGGAAGAATGAATACTTTTTTTCTGAACCAAACTTTCTCCTTCCTAGTAAATACATCTCAATAGATTTATTTTAAATCATTTTTATGGTTAAATACTAAATTCATGTTTAAAAAATCTAATTATCTTTTTAAAGAATGTCATGTCATAAAATAATTTTCATTTTGTCAACTATAAACTGCCCATATACTTGAGAGATCATATGTTGTTCTTTCAAATCTAATCTGTTAAAAGTAATATTTCCCCATTTTACATAAAAAACACCTGAATTTTAAAACATTACCGCTACCATCGCCTGGGTAGAAACACTGGTAAGCCACCTTATAACTCCAGGTTTATCCACTGAAACAGACCGCTGCTCATTACCAGGACCGTTTTAACAGCCCCTGATGATTCTTGCTAATCATCAGCAATGGAGCATCTGATTCATTAGCATAATCTAGATCTGGCCTTGCATTTCAGGTAGTCAGTGATTTATAATCTATCATTAGCCTAATGTCTGTGAGAGACACTAAAATTCATGTCGATTCATTAGCATGACTTCACAACTGGGCAATTGCCTTAATGTTCAGGAACCAGAAACCCAAAAGCTGCTTTCTGCTTGGTGCATCTGTTTTCAATTATGATGCTATCTGGATGCCCAGTTCAAGTCTAAATGCTGACCTTTTATTTTTCTTTTAAACAATGCTATAGTTCTGTAGTTACAACTTGCTCAAGTTACTTCTTCCAGAAATAATGTTCTTATTGTTGAATAAATTTGCAATGTATTCAAAAGTTTTAAAATCTGTCTAGGTGTTCAGATCTGATTGATCAGAGATGAATGAACTTGTTCAGGTCCTGGAAAGTATAACCAGTGATTGCGACAATTAGTAAAGGAATGATCCCACTAATTGCTGGTTTTGACCAAAATAACCCACATGTATTAAGCATTTATTGATTTCCTTGTTTGACTGTAAGTTCGACTACAATATTATGCTAGGCTCATCAGTCAGCTCAGTAAAACATAGAGTACATTGTAGGAGCATGGATTATTTAAGTAGTTTCAGATCAGTGAGTTACTTGAAAGCATCAGGTTGTATTTGGTAAGGATATCTAGAGTACGGCAGACCATAGGAAAATCCAGCATCTAGTCATTCTAATCTTAGAGAGCTACAACCACATTCAGGGTGTTAAAATAGTCAGTGGATGTATAGTGTAAGCTAGATACTATGTAAAGTGCCTTATATACATTATACTTTTATTTTCTTGATAACTCAAAATGTATGCTATTATATTCTCCATGTAACACCATAAAAGATAAAATATCTATTTACCTCTAACTCTATCATATTCTACTATTTCTATCTCCATTTCTATCACAAAGCCTAGTCAGTATCAGGACTAGAATTTGAACTTGAATTTTTATAGGAATTCATTTGGGGGTAAGGGGCCTATAGTGTATTGCAAGTGCTCCAAAACAGGTTCTCTATGGATTTGGGGATATGGATAACAAGAAGTTCCCAGGAACTTTTGTAGATCTTACAGGTTTCCATGCTCTCTCAGGGAACCACGTACACAAGTACACAGACATACCAGGCAAGGAGGCAGGTTCAGGCTAGGCAGAGACACTGGGAGTTAAGCAGGCCACCAAGTTGTAAGGCAAGTAAGTTAATCAAGCCTTTTCCCCCATTGGGTTGTATCATCAGCACCCGTGGTATTGTATTTTCCCCATGAATGTGTGGTCCAGTGGGTTTGTCGATGTGGAAGCATGCACACTGGAGCCTAGGAGAGAGGGGATAAATGGATGCAAAGAGCACTAGAGAGCATGTACAGGAGCAGGGGATGAGATAGCATAAGAAACCATGAGAGAGAGGAGAAAGAGAGAGAGAGTGAGAGCCCAGAGAAAGAGTGAGAAGATTATTGAGGCCTGGGGATATCCACAGCCTCCCAGCCCCTAGCACTGCCATGCCCTTGCCCCTGCCCCATGACCTGGCTGGTTTGTCTGTGTTACTGCTAAACTTGATAAATAACCTACAAAGATTGATGTGCCGGATGACTTGCCCTTACGATCGACAATAAGGATTGGTTACATTACAAAGTCTCTTAGCCCCCATGACTCTTTACATTCTTCCTGATTCTATCTATCTGGCATTCTTTCTTCCGTATGTGTGCTTCTCATCATAGTTATGTTGCTCCTGCTGCAGCCTCTTGTATCCCTGCTTCTCACCTTTAGTGTGCACACCTACACATAAGCAAACTCATGCTCCTTGGGCTTAGGTGTGCATAGTTACCAAACTACCATCGCACGATCCCCATCCCCTTGCTCCCAAGTGTCCCTTGCATAGGCCATTGGTGGTAGCCAGTAGCTAGTGACACAAAAGGAGCCTGCTTAACTCATTTACCCAACAGATGGCCAAACAGTACTAAAGGTCAATACTCTTGGATTCTTACATTTCACCCAATCATATGCTGGTATCTTGACGTCCACCTTTTTCACTGGTAAGATATTTGAGTGTGACTTAATGTTCCAAGAACTTTAAGATGACATTAACATGAATCAACACAACCAAAAAAAATATGGGCATGGACATCCTGTCTAGAATCTAATTATGGACATCCTATTTAGAATCTATCCCTTATAATCTTAATTTTCACCCACATCCATCAGACCTCTATTTCATCTTCGTTTCAATGACCATATTCCTCACACTCAATGAAATGTGACCTCCTAAATTATAGGGTTGTTCTATTGACTTCTACATACCTTTGTTCTAGCATATCTTGGTGCATCTTGTCTGCATTGAAACATCCTATCCCTAAAGTCAATTATAATACATGTCACACAGGGCAGGGCAGGACAGGGTAGCAGGGTTAGGCTTAGGGGTGCTGGAAGGCAAGCAGGAACAGCACCTCCCAGTTCCTCAGGAATCTTCACTCTTTCTCTGGGATCTCTTGCATTCTTGTGTTCTCAATTCTCTTCACATTCTCCCCTGGTGTTCTCTCCCAGGGTGATTCTGCCCTTTTATTCCTTCCCTCCTGGATCCAATTTCACTCACTCTTGTGCATGCTCACATCCATTGGGTCAGGTATGTGGCCCAATCACAGATAAGTTGCAATATCACAGGTGCTGGTCAAAGAGGCTAATGGCGGAAGGGCAAAAAGCCTGACCAGCTGATTTACTTTATAGGTAGCTAAGTATGGAGACCAGGAAAATTGCCCCTAAGTGGTACAGGTCTGAAGGAGAGGAGGAGGCACAGTTTGGAAATGGTAGAATGAGCTTCCTCCAGTAGAAAGTGGGAAGCATCTGAGAGATAGGGAATTCTATTGCAGCCAGGCAGAGCGAAAAAGCTCCCCCTTTCCCGCCCCTTTACTGGGAAGACACTGGGGAGAAGTTTTGATTGTAATTCATTTATAAGAGAATTTGGGACTTGTTAGACTTGATTTGCACTGTGAAACTGTTACTGTTTGTCAAAATTATAGAACCAGACACAATAAAGGGATCAATCAAATTATGTGACTTCAGTTGAGGAGAATACTGGCAAGAACTAGTGACAAACAGCAGCCATAAGTCCTATGAGTCTATTTCTTGCTATGGATCATGATTATGGAGTTATATCTAAATAGCCATATGGTAAAAAATCATTAGTCACCTATGGTTTGCATATGTTTCTCTATTATTGCACATCTAAATGAAAATTACATTAAATATTAAATATAATTGCAATGACAGTGATCTCATAATATCAACAATGTCAATAATTATTTTAATTATTCACAGTGTCAATGTTTAATATTAAAATTGTAGGAATATTTGAAATAATTGATTAAATAGATAGAATAAAAGCAGTGTTTTATCAATGCCACTTCTGGAAAAGACAAAAAACTAAATCCTCATCTTCGCCCTCAGTTGCTTATAATACACACTACTTTACTAAGGAGAAATCAGTAGTTCAAGAGAATCAAAACCCATTAGGCTAAGGTCATTTGAATTCCCAGTAGAGCTACAAATAGACTTAATTCTTGAATCCCTGTTTTAACCTGCCTTTGTTAGTCATTTAATCTACCAAGAATCTTCATAGTTGTATCATATCTAACTAGAGGGAAAGCAGCATGCAAACCTGGAAACAGGGGAGAGAGGATAAATAAATGACTTTACTAACATAATATCACTGGAGTTGGTTGAGTAAGATGTATTTTCATGTTTTAGAACTATTAATTGTAATTGTTGTGAATAGATGTTAGTGAAAAGAAACTAGTGAATACAACAGATGAATATTTGTACACATTAGTAACCATCATATTTACACTTTGAAGAACTCAGTATAATTTAGGATAATTCAATAGTTTCTATAAAATTCTGATGTTCAGTTCTGCTCTCTACTAACAATTTTTTCTCCATATCTTATTAACAAATTAAAATAAAATCTTTCTGTATGTATGCCATCCAAGCAACAACTTTTTAAATTCACATTGCAACATTTCACTATTTCCACTCTCTTAGAGTAATACAACATATTTTCAATGTCCAATATTCAAAAGCAGAAGAGGGTATTGCCTTCAAGTTGTTTGTTTTTAATTTACACTTCTCCATCACCTCAGCACATCCAGCCTTCTGTAAAACTGTTACTTTTCAGCCATCTGGGAAAGAGTGTGATTTCCTCTTGTAAAGTTGTTGCTCTTTCAAAAAAAAAAAAGATCTTTCTGTAAAAAATATATCTTTAGGGATAGCAGTCAAAGAGAATAATACATAGCTAAGTTTCCTCACATTTTTGGCAGAAAACTTCCTGAATTGAACTTGCTGACTTGGGTGCAAGCTAGAGGCTACAATGAAGTGAACTTGTCCATTAATTTTTAATACTCCACTCTCTCAGGATATCATATTTCTCTGTATCAATGAAATTGGCTAAGTATTAATAGATGTTTCTGCAGAACACATTTTATTTTTTAATTTCTTATTTAATATTTTTAAGTATTTTTTTCCCTCTTTTGGGTGGTCCTCCCACCTCCCTATATTCCCCACTCCAGTCACTTCATTTCTTCTTTCACTGCCAATTGTTGATTAATTTCTAGTCCATCAGACTCTTCCCTTTCTTTCCTGGAGCTATGCCCTGTTCCTGGGTGAGGATGCATTTTCCTGGGACACAGCAGCCTGTGTTTATTTTTCAGGTATTGCTTTGTTGCAAGTAGCCAGTTTGTGTCCTTATATCCTATTGGTGGGTGCCTCCTCATTCTTAGTGGTTGTCTCCTCCATTCCAGTTTCTGTCACATTTTGCTTCTTCTTTGCTTTATAGTTCTGGTATAGTTCTGGTACCTGGCATTGGAAATGTTTCCCCTAGTCCTGGTCCATAGAAAATTCCCAGATGAAGATAGACATTGATGGATATTTGGTTTGGCTGATCATGGGGCCAGTGTCCCATCTCTGTAATCTTTTTCTCCCTGTGGAATGGGAATGCACCTTGCTCCTGCTGAAGGCATCTCTGAACCAAACATTTGATTCCTATCTGTGGAATCGTTGTAGGTGTATTTCTGAGGCAGGTCATCACTATGTTGGTCTCACAGGCAGGAGGTAGGAGAACAAAGACCTGGGGCACATCTATCTTTGGGAAAGGAACAAAAGAGCATTTCGGAACCACATTTTAAATTAACTTGCTCCTTTGTCCTGTACATGAAGTCACTATTTTGTTTGTTAGAGTCAGGTTGAAAATAATATATTATCAAAAAGTTTAAATTTTCTGCGATTTCCCTTAGCTTTTTCATTATAAATAATATCTATTATCTGTTAGTACATCCTGTTCATTCTATCTGTATCTCTTTCCTCTGGACTCTATTAGTAATAGTACAGGGTAATTCCTTTCTGCAATGTTTATATAACTTGGAGATTGTTCCATAACAATAATTCACTACCAGTTAATAGGATTCCATATTAAATTTTGAATCGGTTTACAAAATATAATTTTATTTTTTGTACAATGTACTGTCCAAACATATTTGTCAAAGTCATTAGCACTTGTCAATGGTAACCCCTGATCATGATCTTTTATTACTGGACAATTAGATGATGCACTCATTCCCTAGTCCCATTGACAGTATATAAATAAATCTGATATCAATTAATATATACATATTTCCTGTTTTGTGAAATATCTATATAGTCTATGGTCCATACATTATGTTACATTATATTTAGTTATATATATATATATATATATGACAAGTTAACATACTGTTATTTCACTTCCTTAGATCATTTATTCAGAAATGGGATTAGACCTTAGAATGACCATCTTCAATATTTTAAATAAAAGAAAAAGTAAAACTCCTTTTTTTCATTTGATGAAATAGAGAGATGTTAACCCTGGAGACATTGGCAGTCATTTTCTGTCATAGAGTTTAAGGACGAAAAAGAAAATCAAGACTTCTAGACAAGGACACAAATTCAGTCTTGAGTCAGCTCCACCCAGACTCTTCAGAGGCCTCTTCCCAAGTAGTTCAACTCTGACCTGTGAAGACAAATGTGAACAAAATGAAGATTTGAGTAGCTCAAGGCTACAACCCTAGGGAGATCCCTGTTCCCCACGCCATGTACCTGACTGAGCAAGCTGAACACTGTCAAAAGAATTTAGTTTGTTAGGAATCTGGTCTCCCAGCCTGTAAGGACAGCAGGAGACTAACTTTGATATGTTCCAATTAGCAAACCCAGATGAGAATCACATGGAAAGACATTTCTATCCCCACATTTGTAAATTTCCACTTTTTTTATTCTACGTATCCTGTCCCCTTGTTTCATGCTCCCTTTTAAGAATTCTAGTCACCTCTGAACATATCAACACTGACTTCAGTACATGCTGGACCTTTCCTTATTGCAAGACCCTGTTAATGATAACTATCTGTCCATTCCACTTTGGCTAATGCTTGACTTTGTTTATTTTTGATCGTAAAATTAAGTATCCTTTCAGAGATTCGGGCCATGATATTGTGCCATCTAGGAAGGAAAAAAATGGTTCTAGGAAGGAAAAATATTTCTAGTTCATTCAACTTAAAACATTTCACTTTAAATTAGAATATACATACATACATACATACTGGAAATAGGAAAGAAATACACATCGCTCTGCATCTCCCACATCATTTTGATCCTGCCTGCACTGAAAAAACCCTGAAGTTATTTCCAGTGAGATAATTCACAATTTTTCTTTTGATCAGAGAGGGGAAGTGGTGGGTGAACCCCAGGGAATACAAAGTATTAAATATATATATGCACTATTTAATAAAAATAAGCCAAAATCTTATTCATAACTTGGAACAATGCACCTCAATTACTATCTAAAATTTTATAAATCAGATTTTTAATAAAAATACTCAATATTTATATGTAATATATATTTAAATGTATTTCAATAGCATGTTAAAAACAGTTTTAAGATTATGTGTAGGATAAAGATCATAGAAGCATTTCCCATATGATATTTTTATAGTTAATATATTAAAACAGTTAAGCCACTGTTCTTGCTACTTCTGTCTTTTCACATTCTTTTAGGAATATCATGTTCTAAGAAAAAGATCTTCATTAAGATTTTCTATACTTTCATATAATATTTAGAATCTAGGTAATTTCATCTGAGCCCATTGAGAAAATTGTAAAAAAAAATTATGACTGTATTATCTAAAATAACACACTAAGAAATACTGTTATATACTACTTCAAAACTGCAAGAACAATGGTCTCCATAACAACAGTACAAAAGTTAACCATTGATCGTATTAATAAAAGAAAATGATTCTTAATCAAAGAAATCTATTCTCTATTCATAATGGGAGAAATGCAACAGGGATGTTTATTCCAGGTAATATGATGAATTCCTAGCATAAGTACTTGATTTAAACTAGTGCCTATAAAAGTTGAAAACTAAAGTCATCTTTCTGTATTCTCTTACCATCTGCTATGAAATTGCATCAGTCTTTTTCAGGATAAAAGCCAGCACAGATAAATCTAAGTTCACTGCGAAAAGACTTTGTGTTTACAACAGTGCCCAGCATGCTTCTATTGCTTAATAAATGTCAAATCTGATGGATAATATTCATTTAGATGCTACATCGCTGCTTTTATATTTCTCATTGCAAATCTTTGTGTTATAGACAGAGCCCTTAAATGTCCTTATTCTAATCTAATTTCACAATACCTCATTATGGTAGCTCACCCTTTTCAGTTAAAATGTCTTAGAACTAGGGAACCATTACTCATTTCTTCATTCATGCATACATGTGTTCAACAGTTATTGGGACCTCTTAGGAGCCAGTCATGAAGATATATGAGATACAATCTCCATCTTCAATAATATTCAAATTTAGTAGGGAAAAAAAAACAGATAAAAAAGTAACTGAATAGAAATCAACATGGTAAATATTACTGGAGGCACATGTTTTGCACATTTAGCTCTTTTAGATCTATTGCCTTTAGTAATGTTTTTCTCTTTCTTTTTAATTGTAAAATATATTTTCTCATGTTGCATTATTTACCTTACAATATATGACTTTCTTTACGTATGTCAAAATCTGTTTGGAAAAATGTTTGGTTATACTGAAAAAAATTAATTAGTTTATAAATAATCATTAATCACTTATAACAAACAATGGATAATAATGTGTTGTCATTATAAAAAAGTTCATTCTATACATAATAACTGAAGAAAGTGGCATGAAAGCTAGGATTCTTTGTTATATTCAAGGATGAGTACAATTACAAGTTAAGAAAAATTGGACAACCAAAATGAAATTGTCAGTTCTTTTTCTGTGAAATTTAGTTTTTATCACAATCTTAAGGGAATTTTTTACAAAATAATAAATTATTTAAAATATTGCACTTTTGGTGTTTTTCAATTTTACTTTTCCACACAAATTCCATTAAAAAATATAATGCCCAAAGGAAGGAGAAAGAAGGAAATGATGTCTATAAAACTAGCTATAGAAGTTTTCTTAAGCATTCAGTTTTCCTCCTTTGTGAGTAGTAGGGAGAGTTTCGTTTAAGCCTGAGAAAATAAAAGTTTTTCACTTCACTGATTTTTTTTTTTTAATGTTCAAAAATACAGACCATTGTATGGTATTTGTTTTCTCTCATTTAATTGACTTATCATTTGAAGAGCAAATAAGGAATTGTGCTTATCAAACTGATGTTATCAGGTAACACAAGAATCCAAACCTTTTCTTATAAGCAGAAAAAACACAGAAGTGGAAAAAAAAAAAAAGAGGAAGGAAAAAAAAGCTTTAATGTTTCCAGGAGCTCTCAGGCGGTCTCAATTCTGCAATGTGTCTATACTTTGTGCTCTGAATTCTAATCACGGTTTTGCACTAGTTGAAATAGTGTACTCTTTCTCATGTCAGAGACAAGTGATAGGTTTTGAGTGCAGCATATTACTGTCACAACTCACACTTAATGTCTGACTGTGCCCCAGTTTCTTGACCTGTTAAGCAGGGAAAATTGCAGTACTTCCCTTAAAAGGTTATGAAGAAAAGCTCATTAATACAGGGAAAGCACTTAAAATTGCAGTTCACAGTAAATGTTCAACAAATCTTGGATACTCAATTCATATGGTCATTATTCTCATTTTTTAATGTCAGTGTCTCCTAAAAAACATTCTTTGGATAGACCCACATGAAAATACCTCATTTTATCACTATTTCCCAAGTTCATACATTTATAATTGCTTGTTTGGTGTGACTCTGTTTGACTTTGACCTATGGAGTTAGTCTAATTAGGTAAATAACAACAGTAATGGTAGTTCTGTCATTTATTCATAAATATCCCTATAAAATGATACAACATATTTAGAAAGTACTACTTGACTATTTCAAGAGACAAGAGCGAACACACGAATGTGTTTTCACTTTTACGTTAATAAAGATATTATTTCACTGGTATTTACATACAAATAAAACGGGTAATGTGGTTGAAATTAAATTTTATAGGCAACTTTTCTAATATTATTTCATAAATGACTCCAATTTTCAAGTTTTGGGATATAATTCCAAATTTTTTTTTTTCTTACTTTGTTCTAATTGTAAAAATATGTGCATCACACTTAGTTTGCTATAGTTTTTTTTTTTTTTTTGGTTTGTTTGTTTTTATGTATTATTGAAATCAAATAAAAAATACTTGTGGAATAAATCCTCACTAGAAGAATTAGAATTAATATTATATAAAGTTAATAGAAAGTATTGGGAGGAAAGGTGAAGTTTTGATACATTTTAGCTTATACCAAATTATTTTCTTGATAAGTACTTAAATTCTCAAGAAAAATTAAATATATAGGGAAAATAATAGAGTGCAGCAAAAAGATTTGAACTATACTTGGGATGTGCTAATGGAAAAATGTTTTTTACTTTTAATTTAAGCTTTCCCATTCAAGTAGATTAGAATATGCCCCCAAGTATGGTGGCAGTCATGCAGAGTGAAATTTTAGGACAAGTGATTTGCTTGTGTAAAGTGAAATAAGATTACAAAAAATAGTAGTGTTAGCAGTCTTATAGAGTGAAGGCTATCATAATGGTACATTTAAAATGCTTAAAATATACCAACATTTGCAAAATTTCTACCATTTTTAAAGTAAGAGCTAAAAAAATAAGATTTAAGTTATGGTGGGATCTAGGTAACAGTTTAATGAGAAGTATGTATCAGATAATGGAATAGATGGCTTATGTCTTAGGAATATATCATCAATAAATATTGCAAGTATTTTTGTTTGCCATGATACATGTCAAAGATGTCAGAGCCTAGTACCATCTCTGATGAGAAAACTCTTCACTTCTCCCCTTAATTTCCATACCCTTCTCTTGCAACTATCGCACAAAGATGTGCTGATTTCATAACTGCACAAAATTGTGCTGATTTAATAATCAATGAGGAGTTTTCTCTGGATTATTGGGGCTTCTTACATTTCTCACCAGGGAAATTTTGTTTATATTGACTTTGCCTCTTTTTACCCCAAACTATTTGGAATGAATTCAATACAGAGTCTAAGTTGTGTTTATTTATTTGTTGTAATTACATGCTTTAAAATAAACAGATGCTAATATGCCAGCATGAAATGTTTGAGTGAAAATTGCAAAGTTAGAAGAAAAACAGGCAATCAGATGATCACATGTAGTTCCTAGTCTTAATGATGCAGGAGAAACAAAGTGAAAACATAATAAATGCAGGTGTTTTTATTTCTATGATTATACATCATGAAAATTTTGAAGCCAGATGGTAGGTTTAAAATAACTAGAGAGATTGGGTAATTTTTAAATAATATGAACACTCCTCTCAGATTAAATATAACTTGATATTAAGCTTTTCTAAACTAAACTTTAAAAATATAACACATGGCTATATAGAAAATCATAGTGTGGAAAAGCTACATTTATATGTAGTTGGATATTTTGCTCACATGTTAAAATGAGTAAGAAGGGGAAAGAAAAAATATATAAAGTTACTGATACAATGAAGATAACCTTAATGTTACATAACTACACATATGCTTTCTTCTTCAGTGCACAGAATGACTAGGCTAAGTATATTTACTTTATAGCTAAGTAAAAATCTGTCTTTGCTATTATCCCACACATCCACTTTAATCTTTCTTGAACATGTATTGATAACTCATCTACTGACATATTTCTGTGCTCTTGTCACCAAGCTGTCCTATGTTGTGATATGTTTTAATTTCTTGCCTACTTCTATTTCCCTAAAATCTGGTTTCCTATATAATGATATTAATCAGATGAAATTATGACTAAATAAGTATTTAAAAAGTAATATATGCTTCCAATAGAATTACCCTTGCAATAGAATAAAATGTCTTTTGTTATAATGAACTGCAAAAACTTCCATGACATGGATAATGCAGAACTAATATCAATTGGACAAATATTTACTGAACTCTTGGGAAATCAAAGATGAGGAGATATGGTTTCGGTGTTCATGGAAAATAAATAATCTTTGGGCCATTAATGGTGGATAGAATATCCCCAGAATTATAATTCAAGACAGGAGAAATGTGGTAAATGGAAATCTGAGACAAGAAAATACAGGATGTCTAGGAGAAACATAATTAGTTTAATACTAAAAGAACATGCTTCATCTGGGAAAGGTTGTGTTAGATGATGATGAAGAAGATATGTCATATAATGGTTAAAGCTGGAATTTATGTATACTTAACAGTTATTTATTGAACCCCAGGGAACTCAAATATGAGGAAGCTTTTACCGTTCGTGGAAGAATCACAAGATAGCATTAACTACTGGATAATCATCATACCTGTTTTCTTTTCTTTTTGGTTAAACACATAGACCACATTAGTTATATAGACCAGGCAATATTCTGGACTCCAATTAATGGTTTGAAAGAAGCCATGTTCAAGCTATCAAGACAGATATAAAGGAACTTTCCACACAAATTATTAATGGATTTCCCCTGGTTTGATGGTGTGAAAGCTATGAAATAAAGATGGGAGAATAAGGTGAAAGCTAATTGGGTCTTATGATTTCTTTACTTATGAATAGAAAAGTAAATTAATATCATTTAATGCCAATGAGATGGCCCTAAATAACACAATGCCCATACACATGGCATCCCCTGGCATTTGAAAATCAGGCTGTTTCATTCAAGGTGAGAATGTAATCTGATCATGTAGTCTTAGACAAATGCTAGATTAAGGCAGTGAGGAAAAATGATGGAGATCCAAAAAGGAAAATTAAACATATGATGAAATGAATTTTCCAGGACACCTAGGAAATTTAGTATCAAGAATGTCTTCAGAGACAGAGACTTATGTATGTACTAGGAAGATTGTAATGGACGGTTATTCACTAATTGATTCTTAAAGAAGGATCAAGTTGGAAAAATATTTAGTTTACAGTATTTGGAAATTAAAGCAACATTTCTTTATCCCACAGGATACTATGGCAAGATATTCAAAAACTTTCAGAAATGACTACACTTATCATTTGTATTTG
Organism: Uropsilus gracilis; assembly: GCA_004024945.1. Classification (NCBI taxonomy): domain Eukaryota; kingdom Metazoa; phylum Chordata; class Mammalia; order Eulipotyphla; family Talpidae; genus Uropsilus; species Uropsilus gracilis. Next base: position 60,507 of record PVHY01001945.1, on the reverse strand, counting down.
TAAAGGAATTCAGAGTTCTTAAGCTTGTTTCATTTGAATCTTCCTAAGAATGTAGTTAATATCTCAATAATGCATCATATAAATATCATGTTTTAAAATGACTTAAAGAAAATAATTATTTTTTTCTTGCCCACAGATTTTGCATTTGAGTTGTACTTCATAGATTTCATGAGACATCAACTGGAGTAACATTGATAATATCAATAGCTTGAATCATGAAACCTTCACTAAATGATGCTGGATGGTGGCTGAGATACTAGCTGCATAGGACTGTCAGCTGGAGAATCTACACAAGCCTTTCCATGTGGATGTTTTGCTTCCTCACAGAATGATGGTGAGGTTTCAGAAGCAAAAGACCCACGAAGAGATTCATCTGGTATCTTTCTTGCCTTTGGTGACCTGCCTCAGGAGTAATATGCCATCTCCCCATCTTTTACTCTGTCCAGTCAGTCTCAAAATTCTTCTGAGACTCTAGAAGAAAGGAAAAAATCCTTTGAGAGAATGGCAAGGCTTTTTAAATGCATATCAGATGAGGTATATTACATTTTTTGGAAATATTATTTCCAAGTAAGGTAGATATTATCCTTATTTTTAAATAAGTAAACTGAGGTTTAGATTACATAAGCAATTTAGTAATGGCTATGCAAAATAGAGGTGAAGCTTAAATAAAAACTCTACTCTGAGGAAAATGGTGTTTCTTTCATATATAGATTCATAAATGAAATAGGAATTGCAACTGTATAAACTTCTAAAGACAGATTCTTGGCACTTGATTAATACATAGTATTACTTAAACATATTACTACATGCAACTTCATAAAATAAAATAAAGTGAAGAGTTAAACAATTTCAAAATGTAGTAACAATGAACATAATTATTTTACATGCATCATATTATAGAAACTATGTGACACAGTTGGCTATGTAATGGAATTTGCATTGGTGTAAAAATATTGTAATATCTTTAAATATTTAAATGTTAGAATTATAAATCTGAAACTTTTCCAAATCAATGGGATATGCATATTTGCATTTAATTCATTCCCAAAGTGACACTATTCCTTAATTGTCCCACATTGCTACTCTTCTAGCATTTTCTCCACAGGCAAATGACTCCATCATCCATCTGATTCTTTAATGTGTGGTTAACTTGCATCCATGTAGATTTTCTCCTGAACATTTCTATGCCTTCGCTAATACATATTTAATTAGTCAAAAATTGGTTTACTACATATCATAAATAGTGCTTAAATTTTCATCACAATTTTATTGATCCCTCAATTACCTAAAATAAATGTGTCTTTATTGTATAGCTGGCATATTTCAAAGAATTTCTTCATGTTCTGGCCTTAGTATTTATTTTTCGTTGTATTCTCCAAGTTACTGTCAATATGAGGCTCTTCTTAAGACATGAGTATGACCCTTCCATTTTACAACTCATCATAGTGAAGAGGAAGCCTAAAGTATATGGAAATTTAATGAAATAAGTCATGTCATTAGCATACATTTGGAAATCTCAGAGCTTTTTATCAAGTATATACCAAGCATTAAAACGACATGCTAATTTTTTTAACAGTGTAATATTTATTCTCATGTGCAGAAGCAAAAACCTATTATGGATCATTTAATCAAGGTAATACAGAATCAAGGGAAACTTGAATTTCCACATTTATGTTTTACCATTCTCACAAAATCGCTATATGTGTCAGTTAAAATAAATATTTCTATCTTTAAGAATCATGTTGCACACAGGTTGTATCTCTATCTAGCATGTCAAATAGAATATTAGTGGAATATTCTCATTAATTTTAAAACTAAATACACCATCATTTCCTTATAGATTTCCCCCAGAATATAAAAGAATTATAAAAATTATAAGTAATGATTTTTGATCATCTATTAAATGGCTTGAAAACATGAAAGTCTTTCTTTAATCACCTATGATATAAAGGTGATATTTATCTTTTGTTTCCTATGTAAAAACATATGGAAGCAGAGCCCAGTCTCTAAGCTAAATTACTTACTATTAGCTCTTTGAAATTTCAAAGAGTATTTCTTAACTCACAACATTTTCGTGAGAATTTAAGAACCACTCTATATGAAAGACATTTTACAAATGTTCACTATCTTCTATAATGCTATCCAATATAGCTAGATGGATAGATGACAGATTGATAGAATGATAGACTGACTGATAGAAGCATTTATACTAACTTGTCTACCATCTTCAGATATGTTCTATTTCTATATAAATATCATATATAATGCTTTATCACAGAATTCAAAGACAGAATTTTTTTCTTCTAAAAGTGATGTTCTACTAGATCCATCTCTTTTTCCCTTAAAGCAGTTTTTGCTTCCTCCAAAAATATGAAAAGAACACAATAATTTCTGGATTTTATGTGTTTTATTCAAACTTATGAGTATTTATTGGAGATTTCTCCAGATATTTTATTATCCAAGCACTGGTTATTAAAAAATATATATTAATAAACAGCAGAGACATAAATGAATATGGTGAATATATAATAGATCTCAGGATTGTATGTATAGTATCTCTACCAAAGACCAGATTCATTGAATGAAATAATATATCACTAGCATAAAAGTAACTTTTTTCAATAGGTCTCGAGTGTCAAGATATCCATGTGATTATAGTGATTGAAATTCCCAGGATAAGCAAGCGAATGTTTTGTAGTGCCTTGGAAGCTTTAGTCAGTTAACGCAGTCTATGATAGTAGAACCAGGGATCTAGATATCCGTATAGGAGAGATTTATATTGCAGAATCTTCAGATAATGTTGACAGTTGCTCTGAGATTACACTTCTCTTTCCACTCTTACTATCATGGAGGGAGAGCATATTTTCAGTTTAAAACTTCCTAAATAACTAACTTTAGAAGTATTTTTCTATTTTAAATTATTCAAGATAGCTTTTACCTATTTTAAATTATTCAAGACAACTTTTTACCTATTTTTCATAAGGTGGAACACATAAACCATTTTCTGCAGTTTCCTTTAATACGATTTTAAAGCTTTAGGCTTTAAAGGAAAGAAAGGAAAGCCAAATATGCCGGCATGTTTTTTTAAGCACACCCCACCCTGGCCCCACCGTATTCTAATACAGTTCTGAGTAGTGGCAATACATGTGGCTTTTCTGAAGTGGAGACTTAGTGAGCCAGGTGTTCCGGTATGCAAATTACACCTGGACAATCGGGTCCCTTGACTTCACTGATGAACCTACCTATCAATCTAAGATTAGAGCAGTCATTTTTACGGAACCCAGAAAACCCTATTCTTGAATTATAGTTATGCATATTAAGTCATGTGCAACATATTTTTTAACAGTGTTACTATTATTTTTGTATCAAACTATAATATCCTTGAAGAAACATATTTTTCATCAACTTACTGGTATATTGTCAATACCCAGCACTCTGCTTTGAAAGTACTTGATGATTAAAACATTTTTGTCTTAATGAATGGAGGGTTAATGGTACTGGTTGATGGATTGTTTTCCCTTTTTCTGCTTATGGGGATTTCCTCTGTTTCCCAGAAGCTACTACTTGTAGCAGGAACTATTTATGTAGGCACAGAGAGTAATATAGAGAGTAATATGTGAGCTCATAGATCCACACTGCCTGAATTTATGTCCCTGTGCTCAACAAAATACTTCTTTGATTAGCATTATCTTTTCCTGGTATTTGTCCATGAAGTTCAAAATTCAGAAAAACCTTTACACTTGTATTTTGTTCAGGAAGGACATTTAAATATGCACTTGAAAGTAAATGATATAGAAATCAGGTGCTCATCTTGAAAGGGGAAAGGAAAGTAGGGTTGGGATACCTTCCCCTAGTAAAGAGGAAAGGTGGACATAAAAGTGAAGCGGAACTTGCCAGTGTCTCACCTTTTTCCTTTTCTCACTGTTGTCTTTTCAAAGTTCTTGACAAGTGACTTGATCTTCTGTAACTCACAAGCCTAATGAAGCAATTATTCTGTATGATATTTCTGAAGTCACTTCTGGATCTTAGACACTTTGGCAATCCGCCTACCTCCAAGACTTCTTTATTCCTTCCCCAAAGTTGAATGCTTTCTAGAAGTGTGGCATTTCTCCTTGAGCAAATCTTTTAACTTTTCTCAGCCTCAACTAGAAGTGGTTTTATTTAGTAATGTAGTGTTTTTTTTCTTAAGAAGCTACAATGGAGATTACATGTAATAATTTAAAGTGTTTAACATTACTATGCTGAGTCTAATAAATGTTAATTATTATTATTACTTGTATCAACATTGTGTTTATCAAAAGTTCAAATATATTGTGACCATAGATTTGAGAGGTTTGAATAAGTTATAAATAAATATGTTTGTATGGTTTAAATGCTTTTCGGTTAGTATAGTACTAATGATTTATCAAGTGGGGTGTGTGAATGAGTTAGAAGATGAGAAATGTAAAGGGTCATGAGCAGAGAATATGAATAAAAACATGAAAGGCATCATTTCCCTGTTTTATAACTGCCTGATCTTACCAGCATCAGAGACACTATAAAATATCTCAAGAACTGGCCGTCTCTCAGAAAGAGGAATGCAAGCTCTTAGTTCGTGGCAAAGAAAATACCATTAGTTCATGGCAAAGAAAATGAAGACACGTTTCTCTAAGCCTTCAGAATTCAGTATTCTTTTCCTAACTTTTCAAAAGCTTTAGTATGACGTCTGCATTGTCGGTCACATTCCACTTTCTTTCGTAAGGTGCCTGTATGAATAAGAGAGACATGGACTTTCACGATATTTTGAAAAATAAATGCAGTGAATGACTAAAAAAACACATTTGTGAGATGAAGTATTGACAATATAGAACAATTGCAATGAAACATATTATTAATTTCAAGGTAGTTTCTAGAGAAAAAAAGTTCTCATAGAGACATAGGAAGTTACTTTGAAGTGTCTGGATCCAAAGACAAAAATAACTGAAAATCAAGGAAAAAAATCTTTAACACAATGTCACATAATGAGTAATATTGACTGGATAATATACAATCAATTAAGGAGCTACAAGAGAGAAACAGGCATTGACATATTATAGACAATAATCATAAAGTCATTCCATCTCAAAACTGGTGTCGTTATGTGCAAGAATAATTGCTAATCTGTAAGACTGTGGTTGGGATTTACCATCTGTCAGTCAGAATATTGACATGACCATTCTTAAGAAAACTTAATATAAACTTGGGGGGAGGGATATTGAATTTTTCTGACAAATGAGTGATGATTTATGTGTTTTAAAACTCTCCAGTATATAATAATTCTGCTCAGGGACTAAAAGAAAGAAGATATAAAGGAACTAAACAACAATTATACTGAGTAGAATATTCTCACTGTCTTTTTCAAATGTGAGACATTCTTTTCCTCTTCTTGTCTACCCCTTACAAAAGCATCCTTCACAACTTTAGATCCACATATTCTGATTCAGTTCCTCTATCATCAATCCTTTATGTGTACTTCACATATAATAATATTGGACAACTCCATGGAGTATAATGGGTATTAAGTGACATGGCATGCTTGAGGGACTTCTTGAACTTATTTTTCAGTCTTTTTCTTTCAAAACTCTTAAACAGTTATATCTGATAAAGTTTTATTTTCCTATTATTATGTGTGCAAATTGATTGGTAAATCATATTGCTGAAGACTTAACTTTCTGTCTTTTATCAGTTTCGATGCGCAAAACCTGGTAACTTGCTGGTATATTGATTTTTTAATATATATATTTTTATTGAACATTTTCAGTGAATTATTGAAAAGTTTATTGAGTGCTTTGGAGAAAAGAAGTATTCAATACTCAGAAATAAAGCAAAAAACTAGAGAGTACTTTCCTGGGCTTTTTGGAGCCAAACTCACATGAAGATCATCTCAGGAGAAATAATTTGCTCTATTTTTATTAATTAATTAATTAACTTATTTATTTGTTTGTTTGTTTATTTATTTATTTATTTTTGAGATTAGGTCTCATTATTTTTGCCCATGGAACCACATCTCTCATTGCCCTGGGTACCACAGACTCAAGCAATCCCCAGCCTCAGCTTCCAAGGTATCTGGGATTACAGGCACACGCCACCACGCCCAGCTATTTTTTTTGGATCTAGGTCTCGCTACTGGCCCCAGGCGGGACTCAAACTGCAATCCCTAGCCCTGGCACTTCAGAAATAATTTGCTCTAATTATACTTTACCATTAATTAAACGTATGGAACTTGCTAAAATTACATGTTAGCATGTACGTTGTTATCTACCATTACGTGGATACTTTCTGTCCAGAAGAAAATATGCTTGCATAGGTTGCTTCATATTGTCTTGTAAGACAGTTGTGTCTTACCAATAACTAGTTCTATATCACTCCCAAGTATTTTAGTCTAGTATTAGTTTTTGGATGCCTATACATATGCAGATCTTGGTACAGAATCCATGTTGATTCTTTGTTTTTTCATTTATTAATGAGTGAGTTGAATAAAAACAGTTGGTGTATTCTATCTATTTATATGGAACTCATCAGTTTTTAACTTTTTGAAAGTTACACTTCAGCAGTGTCATAGATCCAGTGTACACTAAGTACAAATTTGCAATTTCTTTTGTTCTGATCCCCAGTGTTGTGATTGGAAATAGAAAATAGTCTAAATTCTAAAGCAGAAAAAATATATTTATTTGTACAAAGATGATAGAAACTTGATCAGGAAAAATGCAACTTTGGTGAAAAAATTATAAGAATTGCAAAAAGCTACTTACAAAACTGAAATGTTCATAATAAATAGTATAAAACAAAGCTTACTAAATACTGGAATAGGGAAATTGATAACCAATTTACATACAAAGCAAAGTGTTTAATTTTTTAATTATGAGAGAATGAAACTTATTTTTTGTCCAAAGGATTTCTATATGTAACTTTAAGGGAGCAAAAATATTTGCATTAACACTTAATGATGCTTTAACTTTACCTAGTTAAAGCTAATACCAAAGTCAAAAGAGGTTGGAAGGTCACCTCAGATCCAATTCACTGACTTTTTGTTATTTTTATCTGTAATTCTTGATAGGGGCTGAGACTTTCCCAGAACAAGACTCTGCACAATTCAGGTTAGTATCAACAAAAAATCAAGTCTGAAAATAAAAGGAGTTATCAAAGTCATCAGTTTGATTTTTGATAGTCCACAGTTTAGCATTCTATTTAGAATTTAAAGGAAAGATAAAGTGTACATGATCATGCACAAATAGTCAGTTCTCCCATTCCCTGTTAATTTAGTCCTCTTTTTAATCAATTTCATTGATTAAGCAGTCCTATATCTTAGTGCAATCTGAACATCTAGAAAAGTTTTAGCAGTCAAAGTATATTCAACTCTTACTCAGGAAAGATTGAAGACATTTATCTGAACAAGAATTCTTTATTCCAAGACAGGGAATTTTTCTTTGGTAGTCAGTAAAATGAATGCCATATTTTGTAAGCCAATATCATTCTATATGAAAAATTGTAGACTGTAATCATCAAGTACTTCAGCATTTTTGTCAACTTTCTTTTTTAAAATATTACTTACAAGCCCAGCAAGGCAGCATTAGCTAATTAAACACAGTCAGTTTCTTCTATCCCAGGTTCTCTGTCTGGTATTTCATGTTATATATATTAAAATAGTCTAGCTACAGATCAAATATCCAGTCACTTGTGCAATTTTCAAGAGAACAAAACAATCTTGTAGAAATCCATTTACATTGATAAAACATGCAGGTTTATTTTCTTTATGAGATATAATATCATTTTGATTTATTTTCACAAGGGACATTTATTTCATCTTTAGAAATCAATTATGATTTAAACATATTTTTAAGCTAGAGAAATTCTAGAATTCAGATAGAAACCATTCTCTTTGATTAATCTCCATGTTTTATCTCCTAAATGTATCATTTACAGTTATATTGAAAGCTTGAGAGTTATCATTTGTAAGAAAACATGTTTAAGAAGCTAACTAATATTTTGATGTGACTTACCTATTTATTAAACTCTGAAAGCAAATGATAAACCAGTTAATTTCCAGCATTTGTTTTGAAGAATTGATAATGCCATCCTTTACATCTGCCACTGCAATAATGCGCAGATACTCATATTTATTCCTATCAGGGTGCACAGTTTTAAGGAAACCTCACCATTTTCCCAGGATGATATCAGGCAATTCACTATTACTATCTACTGCTCTGTTCCCATTTCACTCCATTTTCTTCTCCCATCTCAGTTTAAATATCTTGCACTTCCAACTGCAACTATGTAATTGGCTCTTTTAAATTTATGTTTCCCATAAAAAAACAACCCGTTGTATCACTAAAATTGCAGTAAAAAATGTATCCATTGAGATCTCCATTGATTAATACATTTAGTACAATCAGTTTTATTCATCCTCTATTTTAATTTTAAATATTGTAATGAATTGTATTTAAGGTTATCAGTTAATTTGAAGAAATTAGGAAATGTTCATTGGCAAAGGTCTCAAAGGACTGTTTTATGATAGAAAATTATTGAAACAATCCTTTGCTTTATGATTCCAGATGGGAAACAAAAAACAGTTATGGTGATTATGAATGAGCTAGGACTAATACAATGCAATAAGCATATTAAAACTGAAATTTTATCACACTATAGTTAATAATAACATTCAATATTTTGTTCCTCTATTAAAGAATTAATTTCACACAAAATGTCAGACATCATTAATTTATAAATTCATTAACTGGGCGAATACAATGTAGCAGTCAGTACTTGATGCCAAAAAAACCATGAAAAACCATGAAAGTGTTGCTTAAAAGTGGTGGGAGACATTAATGATTATAAAGACTACTATTGTGAAATGTATGGATGTGTTGTAAATGAATAAGACTGTAGTAGCAATAAAGTCAAGATAGCCCTTTATCATGAGAAGACTTATTCTGGAAGCTAAAGAATGAGTAGGAAGAATCCAGGGAGAAGTTAGAAATAACTTCCCTTTAGATTGAATATATCTTAGATGATATTCTAGAGATATAAAATAATGTGCGTAATTGTGAAGAAGTGGAATTTGATTTTTCCCCATTAGAATAGCAAAACATAATGTGGAAAAATGATATCCAATGAGTAGAGAAAAGCACATCGCTAATGGGAAGGATCAGAAAACCTAAGCACTCTCTTGAAAGAGCAGCAATGTCATTACTATTGTAGCAATTAGTCCTTGTCTTAAAAACAGACCCCCCAAATGAGTTCTCTGAAATCAGATACAACTGATAATATAAATAATTTTTATCTGTAAGTCAAGACATTGTTATCTGGACATAAGTCAGCAAGAATCAGAATAAAACTAGACTGAAAGTTGTTTCTCTAATATTCCTAGTTTGTCTAATCTCTTTGACAACTGTAATTGTAATGATGTGAAAAATATTAAAATCAACTGTCAGAACTAAAATTTCCATAGACAAGTTATAAATGTCAATGATTATTTTCTGAAATTTGCTATTATCTTGTAAATATTGTAACATCTCTCTAAATTTGCAGAATTTTAAATATCATCAAATGTGGGCAGCAGTCTAATGTTAAACAGTAATATGTGCTGAACCAAATGAGTCTGACTGAGGGTTAGCTACCCTTACCTTGACATATATGTACATGATCCAGAAGGTATTCTCAAATGTTCCTTTGACCAAATTACTTAAAATAACACTTCCTGGAAAAGTCTGCTTCCCCATCTGTTGTGTCTCCATCTTTATTCACTGGAGAATATTTCCTTCTCTGAGACTCCATATTACACATTTATTTATTTGTTTATCATTAGTCTTCCAACCAGAATGGGAAATCCTTGGGGGTTAAGAACTTTGTCTCTTTTGAATAGTATCATTCTGGTAAGACACATCTTAGCATTGCAATGATGAACGCTTGAAACTTATTCAGTGTTGCCATGTCATTTCTTTTAAAATAGGAAAAGGTGAAAAAAAATTGAATTCCATAAATCTTCATTAAATCAGTGGATGGCATTATGTTAGTTATGGCCTAAAGTAAAAAATTTAGATCATTAATATTGAAAAGTAAATTTGGGCTTCTAGCCAAATTTCTCATCTAGTATAGTAAGTCAGTAGCCCAGTCTTCTGGAAGAATTTGTTGCTATTTGCATCTATCCCTATACTAGTCTGTTAAAACAATGGGTAAAGATGGCTACTCTGTGACTCAGTCATTGAGGACTGTGTAGATATCTGTAGATTTTTCCAGAAAGGGATTTCTGAATTGTACTTCATGGAGGGTTTTTCCCAAGTTTTCTTCTATGTATGTTATGGTTTCAGGTCTGACATTTAGGTCTTTTATCCATTTTGAGTTGATGTTTATACAAGGTGTGAGGATGTTGTCTTGGTCCATTTTTTTTTGCAGGTCTTAGTTCAATTTTCCCAGCACAATTTATTGAAGAGGCTATCTTTGTTCCAATGTAAGTTTTTACCCCTTTGGTCAAAGATTAGTTGACTATATATTTGTGTGGTTTTATTTCTGGGCACTCAATTCTGTTCCATTGGCCTGATTGTCTGTTGTTGTACCAGTACCATGCTATTTTAATTATTATGGCTTTGTAGTATAACTTAGAGTCTGGAATAGTTAGGCCTCCATTCACTCTTTTTTTTTTTTTTTTTTTTTTTTTTTTTTTGGCCAGGAGGCTTTTTGATATTTGAAGTCTTTTGTTACTCCATGTGAACTTCTGTAATTGTTTTTCTATCTCTTTAAAGAATATCATTGTAATGTTTATAGGGATTGCATTGAATCTGTAGATTGCTTTTGGAAGGATGGCCATTTTGATGATGTTAATTCTTCCAATCCATGATAAGGGAATGTCTTTCCATTTCCTTATAATAATTAACACTTCTTGTTGTACTTGATTAAGGCATTTTGCCTGAACAAATGAATTTTTTCTCTTTTGTGAACATCAAACTATGAAGAAGGAATATATAAAGTGAACCATCATTTATAGAGGACATTAGACACCAAGTGTCTACTGAATCTATTTTGTTTGATATTCACTTATGATAGAATGACTAGATATGGCTATGACAGGGTGGGTGGGTGTGCTGGACAGGGGCACGGGTTCATCTAAAGTTCTCATTCTCTGGATTGTATTCTGTTGATAATGCTGTTATATTATGTAGCTATATTTTATTCCCTTTTGGTATAGTTCCAAATTATGATTAAATAAACAAGGATTCATCATTAACAGTCATTATTCTTAGAAAGTCACCATAATTAAGATATGGACCAGCAGAAATAGTGAGGAGACACAGGTCCCACTGTTGCTTTTCTCTTACCTTTTCTAAACTCAGGGTTTCCTCTTTGGCTGCCACCTTTAATGGCCAACAGTATGTTAGACCCTCTGTCAGATACCTTGGCATTTTGATGGTAGATACATTCAAGAGACAGCATCTCTAAACCCTTTTTACAAAATCCCTAGTAACAAAAATTTTGGCAGCAAATGAAGGTGTTGAAAACTGTATTTTAGTTTTCATTTCCAAGAAATCCAGATTCACTGGTGTTTAAGTAACTTTGACTAGTCTTTCTATTATCCTCTGAGTCTTTACTCCAGACTTTCATTTTTTTCATATCTTCCAACTTGTCTGTATGGTACAATTCCACAATCAGTTCTTTATTCACATATTTCCCATATTGACTCTATTTCCTTGAGTGAAATTGAGTGATTTATTGGTTACTTCCCATTTCTTGACCTGGCTGTTTTTTAAATAGGTATATCCACTTCTGGAAAAATCCATTGTACTTACTCCTATATTTTTCTTTTTCTTTTCCAATTGCCTTTTACACTTCAGTTCAATGTTTGATTATTAACTTCATCCAATGATAATAAGAGCATTCATAGCATATCAAGTCAGATTCAATTTTATTCTTACAATAGATATGCACAAATGACATATTTTGTCAAGGATATAGTGCTATTTACATCTTTATCTAAGGATCCTTGTATCACTTATCAAAAATTCTAAAGAAATTGTTGTTTAGTATTGTCTAATGTAATCATCTCAGACCTACTAAATGCCTTCTCCAGTGCTATCTGTGGAAATCTTTCTTCAGTTTGAAAAGATATATAATATTGCATTTACTACCTATATGTACTTGATATCAAAAAGATGTAGCTTATGGATTGTCCTCTGGTAGATGACAAAATTGAGCTGAAAAGATACTTTTTCCAATTAGGCATACAATACTCATCACCTAACAATTTGTTGAATAAAGAAATATTAGGATGAATCAATATTTTACATAAAAACTTATTAACCAAGGTAGCAATCAAAGTGTACATCTGTTATATAGATTTGTTAGGGTGAATGATGATCTACAAAGGTATTTTTCTGTCTTGTGAATATTTCTCCACACAGCAAATTAGATTTTGCATAAATGATTGTGTTAAGGATATTGAAATGGAGGAAAATTATCCTGCATCATCAGGATGGAACATAAATGTAATCACAAATACCCTTAAAGGAAGAAACAGAGATAATTGACAGACAGGGAGAAGAGGAAAAAGGCTAATTGATAGTGGAACCAAGGACAGAAAAAGCAATGTTAACTGGTATGTGGGGCCATGCCCCAGGGAAACAAGTTTAGTCTTCAGGAGCTGGGAAAGACCAGGAAATGGGTTCTCAGCTAGACTTTCCTTAGAGAGCATGGTCCTTCTGACACCTTGATGTGAACCATGAAAAATCCATTTTAGACTTCTGACCTCTAGTATCAGAGAGTCATGTATGTTAAGTTATGGCATTTACAGCAGTTTCTTAAAGCAGTCATAAGAAACAAGTACAGGAAGGGCAGAAAGCTTCATAGAGTTAACTCATAATAATCATATATGTATGAGGAATAAATGTACCTTGTGAACAGAAAACCAAACTAAAATAATGGTAAAATAAATTTCATTATTCAAATGTAAAGAGAATGGGTTTCAAAATTATGGTATGATTTTAGCAACATAGAATTACAGGTCTCGGTCTTGATAATATTTCCCACATGAGACTTCAGGTGGCCTTGTCAGTAGGGTCAATCATATTACAATAACAAGATCAAATGCAATTTAATGAAGGCTTAATTAGAGTTACGGCAATGCTTGGCATGATCACTTCTCCATGAGGAAGGTCTAAGGTGAAATTTGCTAATTATTTGAGTCACTGAATAAATATAAGGTCAAGGAATACAGTATTTTGGGATGGTCTATATTTCCATAATAAACTATTATGCTTATAGATATCTGTGTACACGGAGAAATAGGCTTGAGCCAGTATACTTTAGCTTGGAGATATTGCTATGCATCACCAAAGATAGTCCTGCAATTTATCTGAACTTCTAGATTATGCCCATAAGCCATTTCACACTTTCCGGATGTCAAACACCAGTTTAAGGTCAAAGTTGTATCTAAAATTTTCTTGCTTTCCTTGACCTTCATTAAAGCTTTTTACCCTACATATTTTGTTTTTCTCTCAGTTTTACTTTTCTTTTTATAACTTTGACTTAATCTTCAGAACGACTCACCTCACTCATTTACCCTGATTCACTCTCTATTATTGCTAGAAGTAACACTTGGACTTATTCTGTGGATTATGAGCTCACCATTCTGTGTGTCCTACTCTTGCATATTCTCCAGAACGATTTGTTTTACAGGCTGTAACCGAGGAATTAGATTGTTCTTCCTTTCTAAGTTGTTTGTATCTGCCTGGGGCCTATGACATGCTGTATCAGTTCATCCCACCTGTTTATACTGATAATGTTATTTATGGTAAACACTTGCTTTCTATCTATGAATTCAGAATTTCAGCAACTGAAGTCAGCACATATCAATGACAAACCCCCAGTAAATCCTGGTCACCATCCTCAGTTAAGTGTCTTAGATTGGTAATACTTTATATTTGTTATGCGTCAATACTGAAGGAATTAAACATTTTTGCTATTCTATTGGGAGTGATGATTTATGCCTGTTTTCCTCAGGTCTTTGTCCCATGAACCTGGTCCCTTGGCTGACATTATTTCACATGTACACATTATTTCATATATATACACACGTGCATAAGTGGGCACGCTTAGGCCTAGGAGGAAGGGGATAAAAGAAAGTTATTACCCTGTCAGGGTGGGGGTGGGGGTGAGGAGGTTCAAGTTGCTCTTTCCCTGCTGCCTGCATTGATCTGTTAACTATTAAAAATAGTGTGAAGATAATTTCAATAAATAATGTAATACATGTAATGAATGTAATAAACTGTAACTGTGAATATAAATCTTTTTGAGTTGGAACAGTGCAGGGTAAATGAGTTGGTCAGACTCTTTCCTCCATTGGCCCATGTAACCAACATCTTCGATATTGTGCCCTCCTCATGATTGTGTGGCCCAGTGTGTGCATATGTAAGTGTGCACACCTGGGCTTAGGAAAGAGGCCATAAAAGGTAAGAATCTCCCCAGGAAGGGAGCACAAGCCTGAGAATTCAGGGGGTGAGAAAATGTGAGAACACTAGAAAGAGCGCACAGAGATGTGAGTGCGAAGATCCCTGGCGACCTTGAAGGGGAAGAGGGGAGACCTCGCCTCCCAGCACCCTCTCCATCCCACACAGCCCAGCTCTGACTGATATGTCTGTGGAGCTGCTAGAACCATTAAAAAACCTATGCAGATTGGTGAGCTTGCTGGTTACATTATAATTAGTGTCATGAACAGGACATTTGGCCCTACAATCAGTCCTAAGGAATCCACCAACTTGTATTTTAATAATGTGGTACAGGAGTAGATAGTGAGCATGTTACTAGAAAAAAAAAAATTGTTCCAGTAGACTTACTTGACTCAGGGATGCCACAAATCTTCAATTTATACAAAAACATAATACCTGTGTGTACAGTAAAGTTATCAGGGTTTTTCACATCTTTCTGCCATTAACCTCTTGCCAGTATCTGTGGTGTTGCAACCATGTGATTGCACACATGTGAATGCACACACATGCATAAGTGGGCACACTTGGGCCTAGGAGGAAGGAGATAAAAGAAAGTTATTACCCTGTCAGGTGGGGGTGGGGGTGAGGAGGATCAACTTGCTCTTTCCCTGCTGCCCGCATTGACCTGTTAACTATTAAAAATAGCGTGAAGATAATTTCAAGAGCACCAATATTCTCCTTTCACCTGCTAGAACCAATGGTGAACCTACCCAGATTGGGATGGTTGCAAAATGCTGAATTGCAACAAAGCGAAGGGCAATAAAAGGAGATAAACTTGTAATTGTTTTAATTTGCTTCCCTTTTCATTAAAGTCAATTAAAATAAAATAATCTTTAAATACACTTTATAAGACAGAAAGATATCCTAGTAGATATTTTATGCATTATTGAATGAAGGCTTTGTCCTCACACTCTGAAATTGTGACACATTTTCCAAATTGTGTTTCTCCAAAATTCAAGTGTTTCATTTCAGTTCTAACCTAAGTAACTCATCACTGGGGTTATATTTAAAAAAAAAAAATAAAATCTTTGAAGTGGTAATTAAGTTTACATGAAATTACTAGGGTGGGTCTAATCCAATCTGATTTATGTCTTTGTAGGGGGGAGGTTAGAACACACAGAGGAAAGAACTTGCATTGATTTAGCAAACAGAAGGTAAGCATCCACAAGCCCAGGAAAAAAGTCAGGAAAAAATCTAGTATGTTGATCCTTTGATCTTGAAACTCTAGAAACTCTTGAAACTCTAGTTTCAACTGTGAGAAAATAGTTATCTGTTTTTTAAGCACCTGGTCTGTGCAATCTTGTTTTGGCAACCTTGACAAATTAATACAGTCTCCAAACTGTAAAACTGCTAATTACCTTTAGGATAGATCATAAACTGTATGAGATAACCTGATATAAGTATGTATGAGATAACCTGATATAAGTTCCTAGAGAGGGCACAATTATCAATCTTTAAAAATATTAAATATTAAGCAATTTTCCCATCATGTTTTAGAAATGAAGATATACATGCTCAGAGATTCTTAGAAATTTCTGTATTAGTTATTCTCAACACAGAGGTCATGACTCAGATAACAGAAAATTGAATACAGAAAAGTAAAAAATTCATTTGCATCAAAATGTGGACTGAGAAATTCCTGCACATGCCAATTCCCAAGACTTCTAGTGTATGTAAATGATATTCTGATTTCAAGATACAAAATCATCGATAAGTATTTCTAAATGCACTGCAGTGCTACCAATAGTTAACACTAAAAGTTGTCTTGGAGGATACCACATATTTTTTCATGCTATAAAGAAAGATAAACTTAGTGTATATGCTATCATCTTCAATTTTAAATAAGATTGGGAGATATGTAATATTTTCTTGTGAATAATTGCACAGTATGTGACTGAGAATCATTGAAAGAAATATAAAATAGTTGACTATTACTTCAATAGTTGTTTTCAAAAACCAACTTCTCAACTTATTTGGTATGTGATTTGGACAGATAATATATTAACCCCTACTTTGCAATTTTCAATGTTATTAAATAATGAAATGCGTTCTCATAGGAAGATTTTGAGAGTTAAAGAGGTACAAGCAGTCAAATGCTTAAGGGTCTATTAAAATGAAAAAAGAAACAAAAACACCGAATAAAGATTGATCTAGGGGATTACTTCTAGCAGAAGCTATCCTGACCTCATAAGCCCTATAACTGAATCACCTACACAATTTACTTGTTCCTCATTCCAAAAGCAAAAAAAACCAGTCACACTAAAAATGTTCTGAGATTTCTTTTTGTTTGTTTTACAAAGGCATAGCTCCCAGCAGGAAGCAAATCAACTTAAACTGATCATTTCCTAGAAATTAGGTGACTGACTTTATCAGTGTTAACATATCTTCCTTCTCTGATATACTTCGATGACTTGTAAATTTCCTCATTTTTTACTGAACTCTACACTTGGCAAGAAGTACAAGCACAAGAATTGAAAAACATGTTGGCATTGACTTCAACATATCTGTCTGGGTCTTATTTCAGCAACATTTTGTTAAATGCTTCCTTTTTAAAAGCACAAGAAGTAAATCTAAGAAAAAAAGAAAATAATATTTTTAAACAAATCACCAATCTATCCCATCTTTAGATGAGACATAATACTTTGGGGAGTGAAGATAATGTCACCAGATTAATTATTTAGCTTATTAGAAGACAGCACAACAATTGTGCATTGCAAAGGCTATGCTTACTCTAATCATCAACTAAATCCATGCCAAGTGTTATGGGGACCTATTCTTTAAAAACTACAAAGCAAATTACTACTCAATTCATCAGAAACAGAACACTTCCTTATTAATGCTCACTCTAAAATTTTAGTAGGATACTTTATATGATTTAATAATGAGATATTTCTTGATGAATATATTTATAATTTTTCTTTCATTTTTTACTATCAGCCTTTTGTCTTATTTGTGTCTGCCTTTAACCACCTCCACTAGTAAAATGTATTGGAATGAACAGAGTTTACTTTTCTATGGCCCTGTGACATTTCCAATTATTGAGTCATCTTATTTGTTAAATCAATGATGGGCAAATTCATAAAACAGGTCAGAAGCCTATAAATTGAATTATATATTTAAACATCATTGTTTATCTGTGTATTGCAGATTGTCTGAATGTCTACTGGAAACCAAGACTTTGGCATATTTATTTTAAGTAAATCAATCCAAATGGAAAATGTAAGAAGTATTCCTTTTTTTTTTTTCCTTTTAAGACATTGCCTGCTAAACATATAAATGAAAAATATTTCTAATTTCTAGGAAAGATAACCAAAAGACTATTATCTATAAGGTCTTTAACCCATATTATATCAAATTTAGTAATTTTATTTCACCTTTGTAAGTACCTACTCATTCTTTAGTTCTATCTCTTTGTCTGCCTGTAATTTTCTTCACCAACTTTTGACATCTGGTCACTTGATATTGGCAAGTATTTTACTGCTATCACTTTGAAAATGATACTTCACTTACTACTAGTTTTACTACTAATACTTTCAATTTAAAAGTGTAGTTACACTTTGAAAATTATGTTTTTATTAAATAAAACAATTTTTTTGTAAAATCAGGTGGATGTAATAACTTTTTTCCCCATCACACCCCAACACAATTATTTTTGAAGGAAAACAATGACAAGAGAATAAAAAGCATGTATATCAAAGAAATCCATGGGATTTAAGACAAGCTTCTTTGCAACTGCCTATTTAATAACCATCTTAAACTCTTGCTAAAGTTGCTCTAACAATTTTTCAAACTTCACTTAAATTCTTTCTTGAGTGTTTTTTAATATGTTCTAATTTAGTTTATTGCCTACATTTTCTGGCATGAAATCATTTTCCTGATTCTTCTTCAAATGATAAGTAATACAGCTTTAGAAAGGCCGTAAAGATGGGAAAGGAAGGACAAAACTGATAGCAAGTATTGACAAGAAAGGCTCATCGAGATCTCTGGTCTTTCTGAAAATTGTTCCACAAAATGGGCAGAGAAACTGAATCACTAAAAAAGCAACAGAAGGTAGTAGTTGGGGAGGTAGTCAAGATTAACTTCACTGATTCACCACTACAGAAAGACCTCTTTTTTCCCAGTCTTATTTATCACACAGAGGTAAACTGAGTTAAAGGAACTTAAACACAAATTTTTGCTTGTTTGTTTGTTTTGCTTTGTTTTGTTTTCATCTAAAATCTCCATGCTTTTGTTGACCTACCTCCAGTGTTTCTTAGTCTAGCTTCTATCACTCCTCTTTAGGAAGAAAGCCTCTAGTCATGTTGAAGGGAAAGAAACTGAGTCCAGAAAAAATGTTTTAGTAATTATTCTTGGTTATATTTTTACTTTATTTAGTATCTGTATGCTTTTTGTTTGCTTTGCTTTTTGTACTTAGCTTTAGAGAGAAATCTAATCATTCACTTACCATCCAGAGGTACATAATTGTCTTAACTCTGTTATTTTCCCCTGTAGCAGCAAAGGATACATTCATAGAGGAATCTGTCCTTCAGATCTGGAATCATATTTGGCGGCAATTGATCTCAATTTGTGTTACTATAAAGGAAGAAACAGAGGTTTAAATTTTATAGTGACTTATCGATAAGGAAATGGAGAAGGAACAGCAACTTTCAGACAAAAGAATATGTTACTGAAATGGAAGAAACTTGAATTCCAAAGCTCATTTTCTGAGGAATGGGATCAAGTAAATTATTTCAACTTTGCCCTGCAAAGTCAAACCCCATCTCACTTTATCTCTTCATATTGATATCAATTATTTTCAAATTCAACAATTCGTATTGCTGTTGAAAGAACAAAGTATTTCAAAAGATTATAATTATGGATGTTTGTATTTGGTGCCTTTGGAAAATACTAAATATATTTGCTAAATGTATGTGTCCCATATCTATTGGTCTGTGTTTGAGAAGTATGTGTTAGTAACTAAAATTAATTCCTTTATTCGACTTTGTAACAGGAGTTTTCAAGTACCATAAATTCAAAGACACGTTAATCAACTATAAAGTATTGCTTATAAGTGACAAATATTTCATTTTGTGTCTTTAATTAGTAATTGTAAAGCAATATATCTCCAAGAGTAGAGGATGGTAAAAACAGTTTAAATCATAAGATTAATTATGTTTGTTTCCAATGAAAATTATGAGTAAGAATTGAAACCTTATAGCATGCAATAGAACTGAAGAGATAGTTCCATGAATGCTGCCATTTTAATTGAAAATAAGAGAACTCAAACTTCATTCAGTGCCACCAACCTACATGATTCTACATTTCTCCAAGAGATTTTAGGATGCATTTCACTTATTTAATCCAAGTAATCAGAGTCTTGTTTTGAAAACAAACCATTATTATGAGGTAGGTGACTATTCATTACTTTTCAGTTATGTTTTGCAGTCATGAGTAGAAATGTCAGTTAGCAGATCATTTCTCTAGCTATCTGGGAATGAATTATGATGCCATTAAATGTAGAGTGGCAGAATGAACAATTAATGTTTTTCAAAAGTATGTTAGTAAATCTATGCTGAAAATAGAGACATACCACTCTGTTTGATATATTTGTATTTGTTGCTTCTGTTTCAACCAAAAGACAACCTGTCAATCATATAAGGAGCCTGGAGATGTGGGGAGAAATATAAGTGGGGCAGTGTTCTCATTTTTCATTCACATGTCAAGATTCCAGTTTCATTTAAAAACTAAGGAAAGACAAGTTTCATTATATCATGGATGCAATACTGATGAACAGTAATAGAACTCTTAATAATAAAACAGAAAATCAGAAAAGTAGGGATGAAGAAAAGGAGGTAGGAATTAATGTCGACATACAAAATGCTAAGGCTTTGTGAATTTGGCTGATTGAAAGCTTAACGGTGACTCTGTCATTGGAAAAATTTATGGGAGCCCATCTCAGAGATGAGAAACTTGTAATTTAAACCTTTTACAAGTTAAGCTCTCTGCCCCCCGCAGGAGGAACAAACTGGGAGCTGACCAGAGAAATCAGGGGACCCTAAGGGCGTAGCTCCCCAGACCCCAGGTGTAGGAGTGCTGAAATCATGAACTGCATCATTATTAAGAAAAATATGGAAGCCCAGTCGTCAGTTTCTTTATTTAATTAAATTATCTGTGGAAAATCATTAAAATACTAGTAATGAGCTCGAGGCAAGGAGAACTGGAAAAACTAGATAAGCTTTACAGCCAAGGAATAACCTTGAGTGACCTGTAACCAACTTAGTTATCCTGATTCCCTAAATATGATTGCTTAGGAATGTTTAGTAGTATCTAATGATAATCTATTTTCTGTTAAGATATTGATTTCTGTCTTCCAATGATATTGCCCTCACGCGCTCATTCCTGTCTCTCACTGAGATAATGCACTCACGTACTCATGGAATGCCCCTCCTCATGGAATGTTGAAGTAGCTCGTTTAAACAATATAAAAGCAGCCTGAAAACCTAAAATAAACCAGCAGATTTCATTGCTCACTGAGTTCGTGTCTGTGATCATCATTCGCCTGCCTGAATTTTTCCTGTCTACCTGAAGCCTGTACTTAGCGGTCTTCCTTGCAAAGCCGGTCCGTGACAAAAATTGCTTTTTGGTCCTCAGTTCCCTATATTCAAACTGGTGGAATTAACAAATTTGAAACATAACACTTGGAATTTAAATTCAAAGAATGTAAAACATCCGGCTGTGTACTTCAGCTATTAGAAGGCGATATTGCCTAATGATTTTATTATGAGTGTTCTTTAATTTTAATTTCTGTCCCTTGAATTATTCTTAATATTTATCAAATGTATTTTATTCCCCTATTGAATTTTAAGGCTTATTTTATTTTGAGATCTGTATCAGGACATTTGAAAATTTATAAAAGATTCTATACTAGGAGTTTAAGGTAGGAATTTGATTCATTGATATATATTCCACAGTTTAATGACTGGAGAGTTATAACTTACTACAGTATATTTTACTGGTGTACTCTGTGTGTATTTCTTAAAGATAAACTAACTTTAAAGATAAACTAACTCACATTTTTTCTCTCAGAACCAACTTTTAGAAAATCCAAACTAGGAGTGCAATGTGCTTGCTCAGAAAACTTCAATTTGAGCACAGCAGAAAACATATGGATCGGATCTGAAATACGAACATTAAGTTTGGTGGGTCATGGAAAAGTGCTGGTTTCTTGGAGGAGTGAATATTCATACATTTATCCATCCATTTGTTACTCAATGCTATTTATTTATACGACTAAATATGTGGTACACAGGATTTTTTTTTCTTATTCAATGCTTGATTCATGGCATTTTCACATTTTGTATATAATAAAATAAAAATTGTTTATGAACAAATAAAATACTCAAATAATATAAGGTAGCAATATGTGGAAAGAAATGATGTAAAGAAGTGTGAGAGCATTCAGTGCTGGTAAATGTAGTCTATTTTACATTAAATGAATAATGTATGGAGAGGTTTAATTAACCAGGATCAGTGGCCAAACAACAGCAATGGCAAGTATTGACAGACTTACACTCTGACCACATGGTATATGAGACCTGGAGAAAATGTCACCATTAAGAAATGTCAAAGGAAGAATACGATGTATTTAAAATAGAACTTCAAGATAGAGATAGCTTTGTTCATGGTATGCCCTGAGTTCCAGAGAATATTGTGGATAAAAAATCTTTCAGTGTGTGGATATGTAGGCATATATGGGAAAAGGAGTGCAGGCTATACAAAGCTTGACTATTGTCTGCAGAGCTTGAATATTTTAAAATTATTGAGAAAGGAAAAAAAAAGTAAACCATGATTGCCACCCAGAAAAAGGTAGATAATCGCTTTGAATCTGTACAATATTCTAAGTCTCTTAAACTGTAAGCAGTTGCTAAACAAAAATGTTGTATAGCCAGGGAGGTGATGAAGGGTGATAGCCTTTAAGGAATGACTATCATTCCTTCTGTGGAAGCAAAAGAGTCAAAGCTACGAAGCTGGGTGATCTTTCTAGAAGGATAAAATACTTACTGAGATTAAGAAGTATTACTTTCTAAAACATGCTTTAGGTAATGTGACAAATAAAGTTTTATTTTATCATCTCCCATCATATCTTCCTAATTTATATTTTTTTGTAGGAAGAGTGACTCAGCATAAAAAGTTCTTGAAAAGTGATTATATGAGAATATTAAGTAGTAGAAATGATGTATTCTGTTTCACCCTAAGACTAACAAGATTTAAGTCTCCTCTCCAATAGGATTTCATAAATTCATTGATATCCAAAAGAAATTCTATTGAGAGCCAAGAGAGAATGTGAGATTGTGTTCTCTGCTAGATCTTTACTTTCCAATGATAGAACATCTAGGGTTGTACAGATCACATAATAAAGGAATCAAAATGTATACAAACTCAAGATAATTAGACTAGAATATCGAATTTTAAGAAATCAGAGATAGGCAGGAATAGGCTAAACACCTGGACTTTATTCTGCAAGTTAAAAGGAAAAAAAAATCAAAAGTGTTTTAAGGAAGAGAGTAATGATTTTAATTAAAACAGAGTCCTACGGTGACTGAAGCTCATATTAAGAAAGAAAAATATGAAGTAAAACAAAACGGCATGTGTAGGAGTTTGATGAAAAAAAATTAAGGTCATGAACTAGAGAAATGGTGATTCTCTTAACACTCTCTAAATATTTAGTATTGTAAAAATGAACTAAGGTCCAATCAGTCATATTCAGTTACTATTTGAATACATTTTTGAAGAAAATAAGGTATTAAATTAGTAGGAATTGATGACAGGTTAGAATGACATTGTAAATTACAAAGAAACAAGAATACTTTTAAATCGTCTAGAAGCAGCTACTGTCTGGAACAGTTGTTAAAGCCTCAAACGTGGAAGAGTAGACATAAAAGTCTATACATTTAGTTAAAATGAAAAGTCATAGATATCCTTAAGCAAACTTACAGTAGAGAAGCAAAATAAAACATTTCAAAAAATAAAAATACATGCAGAAATTAAACATGACTGACTATGCAAAATGCCCTGGAAATTTTTTTTACTGATTTTATTGGATCATATTCCTTTAAAGTATTTTACGTATTGTTTTCACAATGTCTCAGGATTATTTGCCAAAAATTTCTCTTCCTTGCCTTTGCTTGTTTCATTCATCTGCATTCTCCTTTGAGATCATAACTATTCCCCCACCCTCATACCCCTTTTCCTGAGACAAATGGTGACAGTCTCCAGTGATTATCTCATTGACCTTAATCAATATGCCTAATTCACTGACATTTTAGATTTGTTTTGTCTCAGAAACATATTGGAATTCATTTTCTCTTTCTCTTCTGCTAGCATTGTTTTGAATTTGCTCAT
Source organism: Uropsilus gracilis (assembly GCA_004024945.1). Lineage (NCBI taxonomy): Eukaryota > Metazoa > Chordata > Mammalia > Eulipotyphla > Talpidae > Uropsilus > Uropsilus gracilis. The sequence continues at coordinate 36,634 of PVHY01001945.1, read as the reverse complement.
TCTATCTTTTTTCACAAAACCTCCCTATTTTTTTCTTCATGTCTTTCTTTTGAGCGTAAATCACCTGTGCATTCTCTACATTCTCTGTCTTTTTCTCTGTCTTCCTCCTCCCCTCTCTATTTCTATCCTTACCTCTACTTATATGTCAATATATCCTCTTTCTGTTCTTTACGGTGAGTCTTTATGTCTTGCTTTTTACCATAGAATATTTTCACTTTTTTTTAGATGTTATTATATATTGAACCACATAGTTGATATCATTTTCTGTCCAGTATTTTTTTTGCTCTTCATAATGTCTGTGAGACTCCTATATGTTATTGCAGATATCGGTCATTTATCCCCCTTTCTTTTGCAGTAGAATTCCAAGATATAATTTGTTTATCTTTCTTTATGTTGATAAACACTGAATTGTTTGAATTTTTGATATAAGCAATAAAATGTTTCTAAATTGCTCATGTGGAAATACATATTCACTTTTTTTTTTAGGTAGCTGAAATTTTATATGGAAGTGGAATGTCTGCATTATACCAAACTTGAAAAAAATTAAAGTTCCCAGAGCATAGTTTTATCATATCATGGACCTGTAGCAATATGTAGGATTTCTCAAATACACACATGCACGCAAGCACGCACGCACACACGCACACACACTCTTACCATGCTTCCAAAGCTTTTAAAGATTTTTGATGAGTGTGTGTGCTGTATATGTGTTAAAATTTCATGCATATTTTAATTCAGACAGGACATTCTTGTTTTACAAAATCATATTTATATATCTATATTTAAATCATGATTATTTTAAAACACTTGTTAACAAACTTAATAGTCATTATTTTAATTTATTTCAACCATTTCCAAATATATTGTGATGGTATCTGATGCTCTCCATGAAAGGTTAATGTTCATTTTTTAGGTATTAATAACTTAAAGGCATAATTCCTAAGACTTGAGAGTGGTGTCAACTCCTTGACAGCATTTTTTTTTTTCAGTTGAGGAAGTTTATAGTCTTTGTTTTAATCAATTTCAGAGAAGATCTAATTGAGTTAAGGGCTAATAGATTATTGAAAACAATTTTTAATAATATATTTCAGTTTGAATTTCAATACATAATTCAAACATTTTAGGGAAATTACTGTTGGATTTAAGAAGCTTGTATCCCTTTCATGCATTTATGTGAGCAATATATCTCAGACAAAGCGATCAAAAAGGTAGAATTTATAAGAAACATGACACTTTTTAGTTATGCTATTTTAATCAAAAGTTACAAATTAAAAAAGAACAGAAATAATCAATTATCTCATTAGGAAATATATGTCTAATCAGTGTTTTATGATTAATAAATGCTAACACTTTCTCTTTGATTCATATGCCCTAGGACTAATTATGATTAAGCCAAGAATAATTTTGTATGTTTGAGTCTCACGTTCATAGGGAAAAATTAAATTCATGTTCCATATTTTGTTTAATAAAATTAAGTAGAATGATAAAGCATTTAACAGGTAAAATTATAATAAAAAGAAAAACATTGTGAAGGATTTGGAATAGAATACAGATTCCACAAATGCAGAAAATGTATTTGTTAAGAAAATATATTAATTTTTTGAATATGAATAAAATTTTGTATGCATTTTTTAAAATGAAGAATGCCACAGGTATAATTACCACAGGTAGCTATTAGGTATAGTTGAAAGCTTTATATAGTACTTTCTACGAAAAGTTTTTATATTTAAACCATTAAAACTTGTTGTATTTATCATATTTAGTAGCATATAATAATTTTTAGATAAATTCTAGATCAACTTCCACAAATATACATGAAAGTTCAGCAGCTTTTATATCTATATATAATTACTTTTAGATGCATAAATAAGTATCAGAAGACAGTAATATATTTAACTTTATAATAGAAACCATATCATTTAACTACTATTTAACTGTTTTTACTTTGGGATACTATTTATATAACATAAATTTAACCTTCAAACAAACCAAAAAGTCATTTTTTTAATGAGAGTTAATTGCGAAGAAGATTGATTTCTTTTTTATGTAAATGGACTATTTTTAGATAAGTTTTAGGTGCAGCAAAATATAATGGAAATTGTATGACTTATGTATTTCCCTTACCCCATTGTTACCCAGATTATGTTACTTTAGTGTGGCATATTTGCTGTTACTGATACTCCGTTATTGATATATTTTTATTAATAAAGATCCATAATTAACATTAGGGTGCAAAAATGTATCCAATATCAAAATCATCAAGCAGAATAATCTTACTATCCTAAGAAATGCTCTATTTTATCTGTACATCCCTCCCTTCCATTCTCAATCATTGGCAACTACTGGTCATGTTCTCTGTATTTCTTCATTTTCCAGAATGTTATATAATTGGAGTAACAGTATGTTTTATTTTCAAGCTGATCTGCTTCATATAGCCATGTGCCTTTAAATTTCTTCATTGTTTTTTCATAGCCTGGTAATTAATTTATCTTTAATTGAAAATACATTCTATCATATTTCTATATCACAGTTTATCTATAGATATTTGGCTATCAAAGGGGCACTTTGATATCTTATAAGTCTTGACAATTGTTAAAATAATTATAGAAAGTACTAGTTTTTGTGTAGATTCAGATTTTAACTTATTTGGTAAATAATTTGGTAAAGCATAATTAATTGCAAATTATTCATTTTATAGTGAACATCTGAATGACAGTTAGTCTTCAATTTTGGATAGCCACCATATCAAATTCCAAAATATTTGCATCACCTCAAAATGAAACCCTCTATCCATTAAGTAGTTACTCTCATTTTCCATTTATACAATGAATACACACTCTCTATGAATTTACCTTTTCTGAATATTTCATATAAGTGGAATTTCACAATACATGACCTTTTACATCTGTTTTATTCACTAAGCATAATGTTTTCCACATTTATTCACTTTGTAGACTATATCAATATGACAACACTATATGTAGCTGAATAATAATACTGCATTTTCTGCATTTATTATAGTTAGTTCCCTCATTCACTCATTGTTAGACATTGCTTTTTTCCCCAAATACAGATTTTTGTCAATAACTGTCATGAACATGTACATAATTAATTGAGAAATTGTTTTAAATTTTATTAGGTAAGCAGTGAAAGATATCGCTGTTGGTTCATATGATAATTCTGTCTTTATTTTTGGAGAGCCATTAGTGTTCCATAAAGTGCTACATCATTTTGCATTCCCATCTATAGTATGCAGAGGTTACAACTTTTCCATATCCTTTCTAATATATGATATTTTTTATTTCTCCAATAATGTTCCAGCTTTCCTAATAGGTATGAAGTGATATCTAATGATTTTGACCAGCATCTATACTTAGTATGAGACTGTGCATTTTTTTCTTGTTCTTGTTTTTTAGTGTATCTTCTGTAGAGAAATGTCTATTCAAATCCCTCGCCCATTTTTAAAGTTAGATTACTTGTCTGCTGTTGTTTAGTTTTGGGAGTACTTTGTGTATTTTGAGTATTAGTCCTGCAATGGTTTATTTTATGTGTCAACTTGACTGATATAAGGAATATTCAGATAATTGATAAGATATTCTTTGGAATGTGTCTGTGAGGGTGCTTCTGGAAGATTAGAACTTGATTTGACTCTATGAAGTAGACTGAGTAAAGTCCATGGTCTCAAATAATATGCGTGAGTGGACACTGATTGCTTGAAAAAAAATCTCACCAAGTGCAATATGTATTTATATATATATATCTTATTTTTTAATATTTTGTTAATACTTATGAAAAATTAAAACTTCTTTGAATATATAGCAATAGTAGATCAGGCACATTAAGGGATAATTTTGCAAATAGAGAGAACAAAGGATAAGCATCATTGATAAGAGTGTTGATAAAATATTGCCATGTGAATAAATAAAATTACAGATATCAAAAATTACAGATATTATATATAATTGAACTGTTTTCATAATATATTATGATAAATATATAGATACATATATTTTATACTCTTGAATTATAATTAAAACTATTATATTTTATCTGATTATACTATTTTTGAAATAATCAAATATATAGAACAAAAGAATGAAGTTTATAAAACTTTTCCCTCTAGAGTGACTCAAATAAGCTAGTGATCTTTCATTGTACAATAAAATGGCATTGTCACAACTGAGTATACTCAAAAGTCTAAAGAGCAAATCACTCACACACAATTGTTAAGAATACAAAAATAAAACACAAGCATATAAAGTATTTTAGGCAAAGATATTTTAATTGCACAGTGTCAGTTCAAAGAGTGTGCTAAGAGCACAGTTTTCATTCTGAATAATGTTTCATAATGGTTTCTGGCCAGAAAACACCAGAAAAACGTACCCAGTAATAAAGAAATACGTGTTTGAGGAGTTTATAGTAGCTATTTAATTTTTTACTTGAATCCCTTAGCCTACAATTAACCATGGGGGCAGAAGTTAACCTAGAAGTAATTGCTGTAGTTATGGGTTCTTTGAATAATAACTCTGTTACCTGTTCCTAAAATGTAGGTACTCCAGTTATATGTGCAATTACCTCATTATGAGCTCCATTACTTCAGTTTTAATTTGGGAAGGAAAAGTGTTTTGGGGGTCAGTGTGGTGAATGTGTAAAGGTCAAATTAGTTATGTCACTGTCACCTGAACTAGTTTATTCCAAAATCATTGAATCAGGACAGGGATGTTACCTAATAAATATCACATGACAGCCGGGCACGGTGGCTCGTGCTTGTAAGCTTCAGCCTATGAAGCGGCCGGGGCTTAGGGATCGCCGTTCGAGTCCCGCCTGGGGCCCATAGCGAGACCTAGTTCCAAAAAAAATAGCTGGGCGTGGTGGCGCGCACCTGTCATCCCAGCTACCTGGGAAGCTGAGGCTGGGGATTGCTTGAGTCCGTGGTACCCCGGGCAACGAGAGCCTGCGGTTCCATGGGCAAAAACAGCGAGACCTTGTCTCAAAAAAAAAAAAAAAAAAAATCACATGACAATATTTTGTGTTTATATCTCAGTAGGAACCCAGATCCATATGGGTATGAAACAGGACCCAGAACCGGTTTAGAGTTTCCTTTTGGTAATATTGCTTCTTTAAATAATTTGTACCTCCAATATTTACATTTATACATGAATTAATTTTGTCTGATAGTAGAAGAAATGTGACCTCCAAATTCCCAACACAGATTTCAAGGTTCCTCTAGGAGTAGGATCTACTCTTTTCTCCCAAAGCCAGGAACTTAGGCTAACCAAGTGTCCACAAAATTTCACTTTAAAAAATGTATTGGACATTATGACATTTTGTTCAGCCTGAATTATCAGTCCAAGATAATAGAATGCTCCTTTATCAATGGGAGTTCATATTTCATTTACACAATAATCTGGAAGATCTTTTCCACTTGAGCTTTCATACAACCTTCCTTCCTAGAATTAGTTCTTTCTTCATATGTTGACATTATCATTTAACAGATGGTTTAGCAGGTTTTTGAGGTTGTTGAAGGAGTGACCAGAGGGTACTTACTACTATGTATTACTCATTATGCTTTCTCAATGAGTATATCCCGAGATAAATAAAAAAAGTAGAAAGAAGCATAAAAGGAGGAATAAAAACAAATTTAAACACAAAATAAAGGATGGAAAACCAGTTTTAAAATCAGAATACATTAGGAGGTTAAAATCATTAGATATCATTCTTATAAGGTGTAAATCTGGACACTTCTAAATTTTACAGACGATGATTGCAATAGGCACCATGTCTGTCTTGCTCAGAATATTTCCCTACATCCTACATTATGATAAAATGTGGATGGTGAAAAAAGAATCCCAAAATCCACAGTTGTTGAACTATAGTTCTAAGTTAGCTAATTGTTTAGATCTAGTCCAAACAGCAGACACTAGATGAATAAATGTTTTAATCAAGACTAAATTTAAGAAAACAAATATCTCAGGTATAGTAATAAGACAAAGACTGCTCTTTCAGAATCTTCAGGATTTCCATTCTACTCAGCCCATCAACTACACCTCAGCACGCACTTAAATTGAGTCTGGTTCTTTACCTATTAGTGTGACTCAAATCTTAACTCTTGAAGAATCAATGCAACTAGTAGTTCTGTCTGCCTTGGATCATTAAAGGCTTTCATTGACTTTCTTTATAGTGTAGTGTATTAAGAAACAATAGTCAAAGTAAGCCTATATTTCAGATATACAGTAGTAATCAAATTCACCTTAGTAATCAGGATCAATTATCCCACCTGTCCTTTATTTCCCTTTTTTCCTTGTTAAATCAGAGATATTAGGAACCCAAATAGATTGAGTGGGAATCAAAACTTCCTGTTCAAAATGGAATTACTATGTCCCCTGGTGAAAGCACTGAAGACAAAATGACATCTAAGTTAACTTTATATTTCATCATGAAAAACAAAGTTCTGACTCCTCCATGATGAAAGCTTTTGCTGCAGTTAACCTACCACTGGGTAGGCTGCTTGAGATCCAACAAAGTCCCGCCATATTGGTAACTCAGTGTTGGTCTCCTTTAGCGGCAGATGAGGTGTTCAACAGAGAATGCACGCAGGTGTACTAAGAAAGGATCATGTGTGTATCACTCCCACTGGCCATTGAAGCACTGCACTCAGGTAGTCTGTGGTCAAGCATTCAGTCTCCACTAGTGCAGCAAGGCAGGCAAGAACTATTTCTCAAGAGAGAAATAGTTGTCTGCAGAAGAGGGCAGCACTTTGATCCAATATGCTAAGTGTCTGTGCTATGATTTAACAGGGCTCTGCTAAAGGCTACAAGCAGCATTCCTATCTGCCTTTCAAGCAATACTAAATCTGTTGACTTATGTGTTCCAGGGGAAAAGCATCTTGCGTAGCAACCTGGGATTGATGAAGAATCTTCTCTTGTTCAGAGTCCCACTGAAAACACCTGGACAGTGGGTTGGAGTAATACATACAAATGAAGAATAATTAACTTTAAATATCAAAAGAGTCCCACTAGATATTGTCCTTCTATTTTTTTGGTCATAGGAGGAACTAGATGCAAGACTAGATCCTATAATGTAGAAGGTAGATTTCAACATGTGCTGAGGGAGAAGGCTGCTGAAGTTTAATTAAATTCATTTCCTGTCATCTGACACACAAATGTCTTCCCAATAAGTCTAGAATAGATGTTTTTCTTGTTCAAGAAATGCAGTCAGTATCATGTTTTCAATGTAATGACCCACTGTGGTATCTTTTGGAAAAAGCAATCAAGATCCCTATGAACTGAATTATGAGGCAGACCTGGAAGTTGATATGCCCCTGAGGTTGATCAGTGACATTATATTGCTGGTCGTTCCAACTGAAAGCAAACTGCTTTTTGTGTTCTTTATCAACTGGGATGGATAAAACATTATTTGCCAAATCAATAGCTCCATATCAGGTAGCAGAGAATGTGCTAATTTGTTCAAACAATAAAACCACATCTGGTATATCTGCTGCAGTTTGAGCCACCTGATGATTAAGTCTAAGGTAATTCATTGTCATTCTCCAAGATGTTCTTTTATACACAGGTCAAATAGGTGAGTTGAGTGGGGATTTTTTGGGAGTCACAATTCTTGCATCTCTCAGAACTTAAATGGCATAAATAATCTCTATAATCACTCCAAAAATATCTGTATTAGCTGTGATTTTTCATTTCTTGAGGAAGACTCAGTTGTAGCTGTAGACACTTCCATTTCACCTTTAGTACCAGAATAGTTCTCACTAGGCAAGACATGCAACTAATGACTCATTTGCCAAATACTGCAGTCCTATCATTGCTTTAGAATTAAAGAAATTGAATGAGGGACTCATATTTGACTTGAATCAAAACTCTATTGATCACCTAACCTGTATAGTCCCTTACTTTGAGTCATGAAGCAAACAACTTGTTTAGTTTCTAGCAATGAGTATTAGTTCAGAGTCAATGTTCAGTAATTCCCCAGTAAAATTCCCCAGTATGAGTGCTTTTCACTCAATCACAATCCCATTGATCAAAAGACTGACAGTCCGTTTTGGGAGGGTGAAAGAATAATTAAAAGTATAAATCTTGAGTAGTATAAGGGTTTTATTTTCCGAGGGAACCCAATTTACATTCCATTCATATGAACACAGGCTTATAAATGAACTTCAATCTGAAAATTGATGGAAATATAATGACTATTTTTAGTATACAGTTTAGACTTTGGCTTACCTGACAAAGAATTGTCAACTTATACAGATAAAGAAAGATGCAATGAGCCTCTTATCTATTTCACTTCTAGGGACACTATGATCAAATAGCCAGTGACAGAGGTCTGTATTAGTTGAACTAGTCTGATTATGTTTGGACTGCAGCCATAGGATAAACCACGTAAACATGCCCTTAGTGATTGAGTACATTCACTTGGTCCCTCTATTACTCTCACTGCATTCACACTTCTCATTTCAGTGACTGCTGTCCCTCTCATATGGAGGTGCTATCAATGAGATCAATTACAGACCTCTTCAAGATACTAGAACTCCCCTCTCAATTTCTTCTGAGTGATAAAAAGCATGTCTTTTACTCACTCTCAGTGTAAGTTAAATGTAAGTATTCCATGCCATTCCAAATTCCCTAAACCTTTGAATCCCTTTCACCATATTAAAACAAGAGTAGTCCAACATTTCCAACTTATTCATATGGACTTTTTTGGATATGTATTAGCCCTGTGGACAAAATGTTATACAATCCTTCCCAAATTCTGGCGTTACAGTATTAAATACACAATCTCTGTTTAATGAACCCACATGAATAAATTGTTCTAAATAATATAGTCTTATTTTGCTTATTTAGAAGTAAACTATTGACAGTATCCTGTATTTTAATTTAAATGTAGGGCTGGGACATCCAATGCACTTAGTAGATATTCATTAATAAGATCAATTAATGAACTAGTAAGTTTATTATTAGAGTTTTGAGCATAGATACTAATTCAAATCAAGAGATGAATCTCATAATATAAGAGTAAAACCAGGCAGGAAAATGACATTTTGGCTAATCTCCAGACTTCAGAAAAAAAACAACAAACCTGATCTAACAAGGAAAAAAATATAGAAATAGAGACATAAATGGTCTGAGAGAACCTTATAATAGTTCCACCTCAAATGTGGCAAACTTTTTCTAGCAATCTACTGATCTCCTCACCCCAAGTCCACCTTTTAAACTATTTTCCATATAATGCCACAGTTATAAAACAAAATTATTTTGTCTCATGGCATCAGAAGCATAAAACCTTATCTGTCAACAGTTTGAACTTCTGAGAACTCGTTCCTCCTAGCAGCTGCAGAAGATCAGTGACTTTTAAACAATATTCTATTTGCAAGTGGCCAGCAGTTTGAAATGTCATAATAGCCAAGATTCTTCACATGGAGTGTGTTTGCCAAATATGGAATAAAGTGAACAATCATAGGTAGTTGTGGGGAAGATCAGTCCCACTAGAACCATGCTTGTTTACCAGACTGTTAGAGGAAGGGAAAGATTGTATATTGAGAAGGATAAGAGTTTAATATTTAGGAAATACTGCATATTTCCTAGATATTACTCAAAACTAAATACACCTTGACTATTGTTTCTCTCTGCACGTATGTGTGTATATTCATATATGTGTGTTAAATGTGCATGTGTTTTCTTAACCTAGCACCTATCTTTCAGTAAGCAAGAGAGTCAGTCAAAAAGAACATTTAGGTGCAATTCATTCATATTTTGTTGGAATTTCTTTTAAATTTTCAATCTTATAATTTGTTTCTAGTTATATAATGAATTTGGGTACTTTAAAGTATAAAATGGTAGTATTCAAGCAATATTTGTTTGTTAATAATCATTTGTGCTCCTGAATTATAAAGATTTAGAAATTTCTCTAAGCTAGAATATCCGACATCAATAAATTGAATAAAAATACCATGTTAAGCAAGTTGTCTTGAAGATTTACGAGGTGAATAAATAATTGATTTAGATTGAAATATGTCATCTATTGTATGAGGCCAGGTGATCTCATCAAAATAATTTGGCATGGGCTGTGATGATTTATGGGCAATAAATATTGGATATTCTTGGGAGGAGACTAATTTATTATGGATAATATTGGGAGGAGGTTAATTTAGAACCATTAGAGTCAACAGGAATTCCTAGTCCATCAAATGAATGTTAATGAAGTATTTTAAATTTGTAATTTTCAAAGAAGTATTTACTTAAGACTTATAGAACTTATAATCATAATTGAAAAAACAATAGAACAGTCTACAGTTATGCCACTTTGCATGCAATCTGGCTTCAGCTTGGAAAAAACAACAAAACAACGTGAAGAAAAATGTTTACTTCTGACTCATAAAGTACAACTTAGAATTTTTTCAGCTTTTTTTTAAAGTGATGCTTCTACTTCTGCTTCTAGTAAAATAAATCTTATTTTAGTGGAAATAAGATGACATAAATGTAATTTACTTCTCTGACATTTATGTGTTTGTTTTCTTTCCCCATTTAACTTTACGGGAACCATAAAACTGAATTAGTTAGAAAACCACTCCTGTGTTTAAAATTGTTTTCTGTGTAATTGGTGTATATTTTACTGATCTGAGATCACCAATAGTAAAAACATTAGTAGATGTATACTAGTACTTATAATTAAATCAATACTAGCAATATATAATCAGTCAATTGCATTGTTGGCAATGGGATGCAGTTTTGTATCTATGAGTATACTTCTCAGAAATATACTTAAAAGGTAGTATGAGAGCTTCCTTACAAATCATGTCTAAATTCATTCAGTGAGGTATGGAGGTTTTTAATAAAAGTATATCAAATAAATATTTGATATATTCACTAGGTGGAATTAGCAGACTGTCTTAACAATATGATTATTTAAATAGTGAAATCTATCAAGATAATTTTTCAAAATATTTTTAATAATTACTACATCTGATTCTCAGAACAATAAGTATATAAGGCTATAGTGATGATGTTTTTGAAATGCAGATAAAATAATAGCTTATAGACTTAATTATATTGTGTAGCACCAACAAAATACAACTGTATATTAGTATGACAATATAATAGTGGTTGGCAAGAGAGATAGTTACCTATGTGTCTGTGTGTGTGTTAAAATATTTAAATGATACAAGTTAATGTGATAAATATTGCAAATTATTAATTAAAAAAGGAACAGTGGGTAAAAATAACTTCCAGAAGAAAATTTTTCATCCAGTCTAATCTTACTTAATTTACTCTTAAAATAATATCTAATGAAATGCCAAATGCTGTTATACTTACTTACTTACTTACTTACTTACTATTATACTTAGCTTATTATATCCAAAAAGAACACAGCATTAGAGGATGATTAGGACAGATATGAGGAGGAAATGGGTATGAGTTTTCAGTTGTTCTCCCCAAGTAGGGTAATCTACACGATGTGTAAGTCTCCCAGCAATGATGTATGATGACACATAAGAATATTGTCAAAGAAGTTACCTTAGCCTTTATTTTCTGCAATTTACTGATCTAAGTCTCATAGCTATGGCTGACTATGAATGTGATAATAAATGTGTGTAGTTATGACTGTAACTATGCAATTTACAGTTACTCAATCTCCAATCCCACCAAAGACCACACTAATACACATTAGTCAAAGTCCCAGTATAAATTGCATTGTTAATGCAAACAATATGGCATGGCCCAAATCCTCAGGGAAACAAAGGCACTCTTATCAGACAATATATTCCAAGAGCCTAGAGGTTATGTCTAGGAGGCAGCAGTACCACACTATCCAAGGATGTGTGCACGGTATGAACATACAGTCTAGGAAGAGAGTGATAGGCAGGACAAATCTCAAATTCAGCACCGAATCACTGCAGAAGAAGTCATGCTGAGTGTCACCTATGTCTGCAATTGTCTTTAGGTCCATGAGCTTAATACAAACCTATCTGCATGCTATGTGATTGTTCCATCTGTTGCATGAGACAATCCAAGCACAATTTCGCTCCACGCAGGGCTCTCTAGAGTGTGCCAATATACAGTAGTGCCCATATTGATGTCCTAGAACAGGCACGACAAGTATTCGTGGAAGTAGTTGGTGCTCTCACACCAGCAGGTCTGAGGCAGAAATGTCCTCAACCAGAATGAGTGCTGGAGCTGTCCATGGTTCTGGTGACTGCTCAGCTGAAGCTTCACTTCCTCTAGAGACACGGGGAACAGCTGTCCCCACCCACTTTGATCCCCACCTTGAACATGGCCCTACAATTTTGCTCTCTTTTTAGTTTTTTTTCCTAATTATATCACTTAAAATATGTAAACTCTGAATGCTAAGACAGTACTGAGTTTAATACTAGAGGTTTTTTTGTTTCTTCTTCTTTCCACATGTCTGTGTGGTGTGTGTGTGTGTGTGTGTGTGTGTGTGTGTGTATGTGTTTGTGTGAATTCAATTCATTTTGAAGCTCTTACTGATTAACTGCCTATTATGAGGTCTGACAGAGTCTACTCTCTTTTTATCCAACACCCCCACCCCTGCATTATTTGGCAGCTTTTCCAGCAGAAGAAAAATTCTCTAATGGATTGATTATATAACAGGTGGCGAGGGAGAGTGCTGCTCACAGCCTGGTGCCCAAGATGTTCATGATAAAAAGAAAAGTCTTATGGAATAAGGTTGTAAAGTGCTGAAAAGAATATTTGCTTATCAAAAAACCAGCAAACAAGCAAACCAAAAATCCTTACCTAACACCTGCTGTTTGCATATTGTCTTTTTCATCTAGTTTTGCTATGGAAATAATGTTGAAAGATGTTTTCTATATGTAATATATAGTGTTTTATATATATGTTTAACATATATATATGAACATATATATATACATATATATATGTTTAACAGAAAACAAGTCTAGGTATAAACCTGAATTGAGTTTATTCAAATATTTTTACATGCTATATGAGGATAATTTAGTTATGGATATTTGAAAATGTCACCAAGTGAATTTTGAACTTGGCCTTTAGATGTTCTAAAAATGTAATTTATATTTCATTAGGTTCATTCTAATACCAGTTTAATTTACCAGCAAACTGGGAATTTGACATTTAAGCTGATTTTTATCTTGCAATTATTAAATCTTACATTCTTAAAAGCGGTTAATACTAAGTGGAGGTAAACTTTTGTCCAAAAATAGCTGCAAATTTAGGTGTGATGGTTTAGAATTAATTGATTAGGTTTTATTCAGTAAAAGTTATTAAAAAACATTTACTACATGTCAAATTTATTTTTTTGGTAAGAGAATAAAATAAATACGAGATTAATCCTGACTTATTCAAACCAACAACAAATTCAAAAAAGCACACAAGATTCTTGGAGATCTCAAAGATAAGTATTGGAGATACTGCAAAATTCTAGAGTAGTTCAAAGAAGTGGAATCAAATTATCAAGTTATTTTCCCAGTTTTGTTGAGATAGCATTGAAATAATAAGTATATATTTAAGATGTACACTATGAAGATTTCATATGTGTAGATACAGCATTATAAATAAACATCATGATCAAAATAATTAGCACATTCACAGCCCCATTTATTTCCCATGTGTGTATGTGTACTTTATTTGAAAATAACTAAAATATACTCTATTTTAGAATATTGCATAAACCAAACAGTATTATTAATAACAGTCACTAGGCTGTATATTAGATTTCTGGAACATATTCATCATATACCTAAAAATTTGAACTCTTTAACTGTAGTTAACTGTAGTTTAAATGGTAAATTTAGTCTTTGTCATATATTCTACTTTCTATGAAGATTAAAAGTAAACCTATAATTTATATCTGTTCATGTTTAAAATTATTCTATTACATTTTCTCCCAGAACTCCATCAAAAGGATGAAAGCTAATATTTTTCATGAATCAAGTTATATTTGCTGATGTAGTTCTCTTCCTCAAACTTCCTAAAAGGCAAACAGGTCAAACAGGTAATGATTTGGGATCAAAATTACAAATAGATAATTTCTGTGGTGAAAATACTCATTTTTGTACTAAATCCTTTTTATCTGTTATTTAATAAGAATCCAATTACTGAGAATGAGTGTACTGCCTCATAAATAACATCCTTTTAGATTTCCAATCACACCATTCCAATTCTGTATTTTGTCAGTAGAAGTCCTGTTTTTAAAAATAATACTTTTGCCATCTGCTTGCCCATATGTGCTACACATCACTGAATGTTAGATTCTCTGCAAGTTTTATAGACAGTACCACAAACCTTGAATGTGTTTTCTCTCATAATTAGCATTTTACAACCACATTAAATTGATCACAGGTAAACTGTTTCATTTTGGTGTGTTATTTTGATTGTAATCAGACTACTTACTGGAAAGAGAATTTGTAGCCAATATATTTTGGTTATAAAGAGTTTTCCCTCCTCTTTTATAGCAAATACATTATTTTAAAGGTCACACTTGTCAGACCTATAAACTAAACGCCAGCATTACCATGTGTAAGGCATCCCTCTAAGGATCCAACAGTGTTTACACATGGGTGAAAGATGTTGTCTTAGCAACTCCATCAGTTTCAATGACTGATGATGTCATTTGCAATCTCTGCAACTTGCTCCTTCCAAATGAAAGAGAAAATGCTTGCTCAGAGCTTTCATTTTTGGTATTCTTGCTTCTTGGACTGTTTGCTTATCTTACAAATCATGGTAAAATGCAAATAGATATATATTGGAATCTGAAGTCACTTAGGTCTTCAATTGAAACACTTCTATTTATGAATGAATTAAGAGCCTTCTAATCCCTTGGACTCCTGTTAACTCAAACTTTAGTGCTTTTGTAACTGTAAAGAATAAAATCTTTCAACTCCTGCTTCCATATTTCATAGTTTCATAGTTAAACCATAAATTAAGAGAATGCATATGAGATTTTGGCTTCTTCCTCTTATCATGTGTTATATTGTCTAATGAATCTTATAATTCTATTCAATAGTCAATAGAAAAATTCATTAAAAAATTTAAAACCCCTTTTAAATTTGCATGATAGGAGTTTCTTTTTATGGAAAGTCAACAGTAATTAAGAAAATGATCCCAAAATTGCAAGAAAGAAATAAGTAACATTTTCAGTGTCCTTAAAAATTAAATCATATAGAATCACATGTTTTCATATAAAGGAACAGAAACAATCAGGGGAGAAACATGTAAGAAATATTAGAGTAATTTCTAGATAGATAAGATAGATCAGTGTGTCAGTGGAGGGGAGACCTTGAAATAGAAGTGTTAAGTCTAATAGGTGGAGGAGAGCAAAAGTAAGTAAAATTTTGATTAATAAATTGTATGCTTGGGAGGATTGTAAATATATTGTTCAGTAGGTAATAAACTCTAACCTCTGATCATTACAGAATAATTTCACTGGAATGAGGGTGAGAGCATGTGTTTTTGTGTATGCGAGCATGTGTAAAGTAAGCAACCTGTTTGTGATGCCACTTGTAGTACAACACCAATCTGGGTAAGGTCTTTACTCATTATAACAGTTACATAGACACACCAGGCAGAGTCAGGGTGCAGGGGATGGGGGTGTTGCAGAAGGCAGCTTCCCCTGGTCCCCCAGAAATCTTCACACTCTTCCTCTGGCCTCTTTTTCTCTCTCATTCTCTCTCCACATGCTCTCATTTCACCCTTGAGTGATACTGCCCCTCTTATATTTTCCTTCCAGGCCAAGGTACAGCCACTTACACATGTGCACACCCATTGGGCTCAGACCTTACACACAACCATCAGGAGGGGTGGGGATGCAATATTACAGATGTTGGTAATACAGACTAGTGGAAGAAAAAACCCGACCAACTCATCCTGTGTGTATGTGTGTGTGTATTTTTGAGATCTATGAAAAGAAGGATATATAGGAGAAAAAGTTAAATTCTTTCTAAAATAAATAATCTCATAAAGATCTCAAAGTTTTCTACTCTTTTATACCTGTAGCACTCACATGAAAGCACACATATAGAACAAATGCACTTCTTACACATATACTTAAATAGGAATACAAGGAGATAAGAAAATAAGAATAAATATCTAACAAAATTTTACAAAATAGGGGCTACAGTAGTCGAGTTAGCAGACTAAAACCTTTAAATTTACATCCTTAATTCATGCTAATTTTAGAATAGAACTTTAACATTTTAGGACATTGCTTTTTAAAAGTACAAATTAGAATTCTAATGGTAGAACTGCAATAATTGAAAGTTAAAGACTATCTAGAATTCCTTAAGAACTAATTAGGCATTAATTAGGCATTAAATAGTCTTAAGAAGAGAAATCTAGATAGACGTGTCGGTCAAACAACACTGTGAATATATAAATGACTCAGAATTGTTCATTTTAAAACACTTAATTTTATGTTATGTGAATCCTACTTAATAAAAAATTGGTTAATTATAAAGACAGAAACAAGAAGGGCACTAAACAATCACTGTAGTATAATGGAAAGATTTTCTCTATTTGGCAAAACATATCAAGATTCCAATTCAAGAAGTTCACTAGCAGATTAAGAGAAAGAAAAACATTTTGTGGTGAACTGTTTAAACCGCTATAAAAATAGAATAAAATGTCAATCTTAATAAAAAGATACTTCTTTATAAAAACAAAAAAAGTCACTATTGACTTCTCAATGGAAATTATAATAGCAATAACCAATGGTATAACTTTGAGGTGATTAACCATCTAGATTTCTACAGCTGATGTGTTCAATAATTATGAACATACAACAAATTATCTCCAAACATATTGACTTAAAATAACAAGTTTGTTTTATTTTGATGTTTCTGCGGATCAGGAAGAAAATTAGCTGAGTGACTCAGACTAGAGTCTATGAAAGGCAACTTGGGGGAAGATGTTCTTTCAAGTCTAGTTCAGTGTTGTTGATAGAGCATACAAGGCCTCTTATAAACTCACCTATGATTGCTGGTTGGCCCTGGCTCCTTGATTAGAGGTCATCTGAGTGTAATCATAACGTGGCTGCTAACTTCATTGTCTCCAGAACTAGCTCTTGAAATGACAGCCGACTTCACTAGAAAATACAATCGGAGAGCAAGACAGTGTATCTGAGACAGAAGTTGTACCTTTAATTTTATAATCTGTTCTCAAAAGCAACAATCCCTCATTCCCAACACTCCCACCATAATCTATTTTCTCTATTGTGTGAGTTGCTAGATCCAGTCCACATTCAGTAGAAAGTTGCATGATTAAACTACATGTTAGCTAGAAGTAACAAAGAATGTGGAGCAATGTACATAATTGCTACAATCAATGGAAATATTTGAAACCAAAGGTGAGTGTTTTACTGAGGAAAAAAATCATCTTAGAAGGAAAGTATGAAAAGCATAAGAGTGGACAGCAGCAAAATTGGTGAAAGTCAATTTCATATGGACAGGTTTCCATATGAATATATAAATATATTCATATGAATGTATGAATAATAACACAAGTACAATTTCCTCAACTGTCTGATTTGATGAGTGTGTATACACATACCACTCAGAGAGGAGGGAATCTAAAAAGGAGAACAAGGGGGTGACAGAAAAGGAAAGTTACCAGCAATTTTAGTGGAATCTTTCCTCCTCTGTCACTTCCTCATTCTAAAATTACTGGACACAAGAGAAGGCTAAAAGAATTAACATTATTTCTACTAGGCTGAATAAGAAATATATCGTTGCTTACTTACAGAATTAATTGATCAATGTTACATACCTTTCTATAGGATAACCAATAATAAGACAATAAAATGTTCTCCAGGCAATCAATGCAGACAAGGAATTTTGTGGTAAAATCAATATTTTGGTCAAACTAAATGAAATGACTTGAGCTGATGAAACAGTCACATATATCAATAAAATAAGAAACAGTCAAGTATTTTACCTAAAAAACAGTAAAAGTAGATTGAACACTAGTGAAAAAGAAAGATAGAACATGTGAAACATATAACTTAAGTATAATTTATAGATGGCTGAAAAAATGATAGCAAATTTTACCATGCAAAAACAAGAAAAAATGCAGACGAATGACAGTATCAGTGAAAGCATAGTTAAGGGCAAGACACATTACAAAAAATAACGTGTGGTATTTGTGAAAGATCAAATCTCATGAAAATTAAAATCATATCTTTGTGCATGTGCTAATATAGTTTCAACACACAAAAATCAAACTGTAACAGAAGTCACAGCCAAAACCACGCTTCCCTCACTCCCCAGTCATGGTGAAACTTATGGTGTTCTTCCACATCACTTTCAATAAGGAGCACTTGGGCACACGTCTTTGAGCTGCTTGCAGATAAAATCCCAAAGATGGAAGAAAATGTTTATCCTCTGAGCACCTTGTAGAAAAGGTTTGGTTATAAAGGTTCTTCCTTTCACAGCATTGTCCCAGTATTTATGTGGAAGGGTTGTGACTTAACCAGCCACGATGTCACTGCTGACAAGTTCATCTACGGGCAGAAATTGGGTGATGGGTATTTCATCCTGAAGCATACAGGTCCTGGACTCTTGTCAGTGGCAAATACCATGTCTGATACAGATGGTTTCCACCTTTCCACCTCCACTGCCAAACAGAGTGGTTGGGATGGCAGGGTTATTTTTTGGGAAGGTGAAAGAGGTCATCAACATTGTGGGAGTCATGGAGGTACTGGGTGCAGCAATGAAGTCACCATTGCTAACCGGGACACAGCTGATAAATATGATTTGTGTTTTATATTAACCTCCAGACCGTTGCAATTGCAGCTCTTTCATGTGGTCTACTAAAAATATCCATACAGTTCTTTGGGTTTCATATTTTCCTTATTCCCTTCCAGGTCTAGCTGGATTGCAGGAATTCGTTTATGACTGTGAAATAAACAATGAATAACAACAAGAAAAGAGAAATAGTAGCATATGTTTGTCAGGTTTTATTTTATGCTGGTCTTATAAAATACATTGTATCTAACTTAACTTTCTTCTGTTCTCTACAATAGTGAATTTTGAAATTATCCGTATCTGAGTGTTTAATAAAACCTACCCGCAAATCATCTTTATTATCATAATCTTTAGTATCTTCAATATTTAAATGCCTACTATAGTTTTTTTTTAAATGCTTTAATTTTAGGAAACCAAGATTTTTTCCCCAAATAATCTATCTAGTTCTTCTACTTTTGTCATGGAGTCACTGATACTATCTTACTTTTACTTTACTCACAAGAATTTTGGAAGTATTACTTCATAGTGATTTTTAATTTGGGTTTTCTTCTATTTGTTTTTTTTTTTTCTTCATTATTTTTAGTTTCTTTTACTTGCTTTCTATTTATTTATTTTTTTCAGTTATCATTCATTTGCAACAAATAAATTTGTTTCTATTCTTTGAACAATGGGTGTCAGCTTCTGGTTACTAATTACCAAAACTAACTTACCCTGCATCCCAGATCCTTGTTTCTTTAATGTCTCCTTTTTCTTGGAAATTTATTTATATTTTATCTTCATAAATTTGGGGATTGTTTAATGTGCGTATTTATATTGAATTTCTTATCGGGACTGATCCTAGACTAAATATCCTGCTTCCTCACCTAATATAGATACATCTTTCAAATTTTTTAGATTTCATTAAACAATTTCATGGTGCAGCATTTCTTTGGTGTTCACTTACAGCCCAGGGCTCCACTTTCACTTGAAAGTTGTTCTTCATGAATTGCTTATTATTATTACTGGTCGTTGATATAATTCAAATAGTATCCTCTTACCACCACCACTCCTACTCCATGGCTTTCATAATTTTGATTGTTTTTATTGGGCTCATTATTTAGGTATCTTATTAGCCACATTGCTTGAATACAGAGACTGAGTAACCAACTAAGGCTATTCTAGAGAATAATTTGTTATAATGTATTACATGATTGCAATTTAACCTTTGTTGACGTCTTTTCACAAGCAAAAGTTTTGTAGTATATGTAAGTTCTCTCAAATGTGAATTGGAAAGGGCAATTTAATGAAATAACTTCTTTAGCTTAACATTATTTGTATTAGTTCTTGGGAATTCATAGTAGATCTAGTCAAAGCTAGATAGTAATAACATTAATAAATTTTAGAGCTTGAGTATATTCTGATGTTACATATATGAGAAGACGAGGACAAATGTATTGAGTTTTTTTTTTTTTAAGTCATATATCTACCCATGATAATGTAAACAACTCTATGTAAGTACTTTTGACTTCCATTTATTATTCTTTTCACAAATGCTAGCTGAAATATTTACTTAAATGTATGGCATAGTTCTGTATTATGTCCTTTACAGAAATTAGATCTTGGAGAGGTATTTGTTTGTCTTTCTTAAGCTCATATCAGAGGAAAATAAAATGAATCACACTAGTATGCATTGCTGGAATTCTCCAAGAGTGTGAGTGTGAGTGTATGTGTATGCGTTAGATAATGGCTATATCCACAGTCTGTGCTATTACATGCCCAAAGGCTCTTAAGAACCACATAATTAAAAAGTCAGTTTGTGGTGATGAGGTTTATGCTTACAAAAGAGTCTTAAGGAAGTCTGGGTTTATTCTAATTAAGTGAACTACCAGGGTGCTAAATGAAATTCTGTGCTTGGCAAACTCTCTTTGCTTTTGCATGGAGTTATATTTGTGGATAAAATATTCTAAGGATGAATGTTAAAAACCCTTGTGACACCTAGACCTCCAGAATTACTTTGTAAATACTCTGAAGTTTGCCAGCTGCTTGCAACCTGGGAGTGCATTTTAATTGGCATCACATAAGTTTATGACTGAGAGATTCATTCTCTCCCCACAAACTTTCTCCCTCTTTTAGCTTATTTAGTCAGAATATTTTAGTTTCTATTGCAGGTATTTTTTCATTATAAATGCATCACTACCATAGTACAATGAGATGACCAATTTTCCTTCAGAAAAACAATGATGGAAATTAAGATACACCAAAAAATGAATTTTGATAAATTTTAAATTTAATTTTTCTTTTCAGTCTTTATGTTGATGTCTGTCTATTGTTATTTGCTCAACATTACTCATCAAGGCAAAGGGTATATATCGAAACATTCTCCCTTTGCCTTGATGAGTATAGACCATTGGAAAGAATTTTATGGAAAAAAAATGCCTCTATACTATAGTCCACAAGCAGTTTGATGTTTTTTAACTACTTATCACACAGAAAGAGTATCTCACATCTTATTGATGATGATGATGATATGTGCATGTGCCTTTAAAGTTTAAGTATTTCTTCCAGATTCCCTGAATTTCTCTTTAATTAGAATACCAAATATGTCAACTAGAAGCTTAGTCACAATAAACCTAGACTTAAATTCAGATACATCTGAACTTGAATTTGAACTTTGTTTTTCAGATTTTGTCTTTGGACAAATCACGTGATCTCTTTCATCAATTAGCCTCTTTCACCAATTAGCTTAGGAAAATAATATTAAGAAAGGATAAATATATATAAGTAGATATGTAACTTAGCATGCTGTTTGTCAGACACCTATTATGAAGTTAACAGTAGTCAGCTATTGTAATGAAATCGAAGAATAAAAGTGTAAATAATATTATAAGCCATGTGCTAACAAGAAGGGAGATTTTGAAGAAAGTTCTATTTTGTGATAGCCTATTGATTATCAAATAAAAGCACATTTTGATAAAAGCACAGGTAGAGAAAAAATTAATAACTTTAGTCAATTAGTAGTTTTAAAAGTAATGCTGTTTTAATTCATTAAAGTGCATGCTATTTTCTGATTGCAAAATATGATTTATGGCAACTAACATATTTTTGAACAATTTAAATGATTTTTTTAATATGCCACTTAATAACCACATACATTGAAGACAAAAAGTACAGACATTTCTTTCTGTGAAGTAGGATATTAGTTACTTCAGAAACAAAATAAAATAAAATCATAATTAATGGAAATGCTCTAGGCCTCTGGTGCTTTGGTTTAATTGAAAACCTCATGGATTTTAAATTCAAGGTTAACTATAAAATCACTTTTCCCTCTGTGATTATATTGCCTATGATACTGCTATTTATTGAGTTAAGAATCTAATCATTTGATAGTGGAGGCAAATTGTAAATGTTATACAAGTATTTGGAAAGTACTAGAGACTGATTTGAAGGTATAAAGACCCTTGGGAATCCTTTGGATGCCATTCATTTCTAACAAATCTCTGGTAAAAGACACATTTTAAGAAACAGAGATTATATTAAATGAAAAATACCCTAGTAATCCATCTGTTTATCAATTTTGATTTATTAATCCAATTATTTTCTATTACCCATGTATAAATTATATGCATATATGTAAACAAATTATATCTGTGTATGTTTGCTTATATAAATGCATGTATATGTGTATGCATATATATGTGTATATATAGATATATATCAACAAAACACATGCACAAGAAAATAATTAGTTCACAATTATACATTGTATTACAACAAATAATTGAAAACAACTCAAAGTGCAATGTCATATTTAAATTTCTGATTATTGAGACGTAAATAACAGTAAATTATGTCAAAAGACACTAATAAAAGCTTTTTGATTTATTAGATTTCCCAACAATTTTTACCACCATAAGGTAAATCTGTGTGTACTAGTTTTTTTATGTGCCCACAAAATATGAAGGTAAGAAATTAGATTCAGTCTTATCATTTTGAATTTTAGCATCTGACTGGAACCATATGTGAAGGCTTAAATTTCCTCCGGAATTAATAAATGGTAGGGATTAAATGGTGTTTAGCATCTGGAATGTGTACATTGGAGAGGATCTGGTTAAAACAATGCTACAGAAAATAAGATCAATAAAGAAAGCTCTAATAAAAGAGAACAATTCACTTGGGACAGTCATCAATATTTGAATGCAAAAAATAAGAGTAAGAAAGGGTGTTTTAGATAAAGAGAATGGGAACAGAGTTCCTCTTGTTAGAGGAAGATATGGTCTAGTTTTAAAATATCTAGAAACTGTTCCTACTTTCTAATAAGAAGACATTGCCTGGTTCAAGTGTGAAACTAAAAGACGAGACATTGTCTCAAAAGTGTTGCATACTTCCCACATGTTACATTTTCAATAATGCAGGTTCCCAAACTGGTTGTAGATCTTTATTTTCCAGCAAATTTAGTTACCATGAACTAGGAACACTATTCTAGTAATTTTTCTCTATCTTAAAATTTTCCATTTTTAGGAAACACTTAACACATTTAAAAATTTAAATATACAGCCTATACATTTATACTTGAAATTGCAGGAAAGTTTATGACCATTATTTTAGTGTTTATTTGGTTATACATTTGGAAGGAAATCCAAAATGTTCTATTTATAGAATTGTGAGTTCATATCAAAAGAAATTAAACCCCTATGATCATAATCTCTAAAGAATCACATGGGTTTTATACAAGGCTTTAAGAGATAAATATGAAGAAATTAACATATAATCTAGAGTAGAACTACGATGATGAAAATCCATTATCTTTGTATGAATAATTTTTCAGGAACCCCTGAGTTATACTGTAGTTACTGAGAGGAAATAAAATGGGATAATTTTGCAAGACCTTGAATATGAAAGAAAAAGAGATTTTTGTGTCACTAACTTTGTCAAACTTATAATACAGGAATTCATAATTTAAAAAGTCAGGATTTGCACCTAGGTTTGACACCGACCATCAAAACTAACCACAAATACTAATATATTAGTATTATTAGCATATTTAGTTTGTAACAATAACCCCTAGATAAATAATTCTAATTTCATGTTTTTATACTTTCCATAATAAATTATTTTCTAAATAGTGTGTTTTTATATTGTGAGAGTATATAAACTAAGCTATATTCAGCCTTTTGCAGCTCTTTGGCATTTATCTTATTATAATGAATATTATATATTGCTTATTGTTAGAATAAGAATTAAGGAATAAGTGCATATCTATTATCATAACCTCCAAGTTCTTTCTGAATAAGGAGGTTTGATGACATTTGTTTTCTTGTCATTTTGTACACTGTACTAAAATTGAAATATAGCCAACAAAATTTCACTTAATTAAGACTTTTTGTTGTAATTAAACTGTTGTAATTAAACTGTTGTAATTATGTTTCTTAGTTTCAAAGGATTTTGTCTTTTTAAAGTCATAAAGTATTTATGTTTACAGCAACATGTTTCCCTAAGAATACTTAGACATCAGAATTATAATATGTATGATTGTTGCCAATTAGTATTATTTGAGTGCTCATGGGTTATTCTTAAATACACTAAATATTTTATTGACTTGAAACTTCATTCTATTTCACTTACCCCTGTTTATGGATTAAACACTAAGAAAAAAATAATGGATGGAGATTCAGAATGGTAAATATAAATTATTGGGCATTAAAATTGTTTATAATTTTGTCAAATTAAAAAAAAACACTATCACTGAAAAAAATGATTCAGAAAAAGCAAAAAATAAATTAATATTCTAATTTGATCTGTACTACTGTCTTTATAATTTTATACTTATACTCTTTTACTGATATTTTTGATTTTTTTTCTCTTCTATTTTTTTTTCTTTCTTTTTGAGTTAGAAATAAAGCTTTATCATGGATGAAAGTACCCACTGGAAAGTTAATACATGCACATTTAGAGGAGAAACACTACATTTTCTCTTGTTATAATTTACATAAATATAATGAATTATTGTCAAAATTACATAACGATGTGTTATATTCTATATAGTATATTTTACACTGCAATGAATCATTATATTTTTTATTATTACATATAGGAATATTTATGTATTATTTTATAGTGGAAGAATAATTTATCAAATTGATGTGCACGTAACTTGTCTATATCCTTTATTATGAAATTTATCAAGTATTTTCTAATTTCATCATTATAAACTAGCTTTTAATATATAGTTTCAGGATTTAAGATTATTTACCTAGGATAATTTGCAAGACCTATCATGGCTGACTGAAATATTAAGAATGTTTCCAAAGGAATAAAATTACTCTCCAAAGCAATTTCACTGACAATCAAATTAACTTCACTGTCTTGCCTTCCCAGAATATTTGCATTTCTGCACTATTTCTCTAGAATAAACATACACCTTCCCATGTTTTAGGCTTTTATTCACTAAGATGGGAAAAACTAGCAGTACAAGCTAAAAAAGTAGAAATTAACTTGATTCTGACTGGTGAATGACACGGTGGCAGAAGTTGATGCTAAATCTAAGTCTGATGTTTGTCCATAAAGTCACATAAAATTTCATAGTCATGTCTCCTAGGTGCCTAATAGTCATAGTGGATGACTCTACAGCATTTTCTTGTTCACAAACTGTGTGTGTGTGTCTGTGTGTGTTTAGATCTGATTCATATTGATTCCACTGTCAGCTACACCTTATTCCATAAAGGACTTAAATCCCTCCTTCTTTTTCAGAGAGTTCTAAGCAAAAGAATCTTAGATCGACTATCAACTGTGTTCAAGATCGTTTTGAAACAGAGGTGAAATTCACAAATCCAGGTCAGATTTTAGTCTATTTCAGATTTTCTCACAAATCTACCAAAATAAGAGACTGATACATTAGCTCCTCATAGTTCTGTTTCTGATTTAGGATTTTTTTTTTTACATTGATACATACAGGTTTCAGCTGCATTAAAAAAGTTATGGAGATGGCTCAGTTATTCTTTTTCTTGCAATCACTGTATAAGCAGAACTATTTTAACCAAGATTATTTGGAGGTTTCAGAGGCATGAACTTTCTGAACATTCTTTAACAACTGAAGAGTAACAGCTATTTTCCCTAAGGGTAGGGAGACTTGGGTGATTGGGGTTAGGGGCAAAAGGTACATTAAAGATTATTCTGACAGTTTACTTTGAGCTAATCAAGTCCAGGTGGCCCAAATTGTTGCTCAAAGTCCAAATGTCACCAAGATATGGCCCTAGCACTTACTTTGATGCTATGTTTTAGAGTTGATCCATTCCAGGATGCCTTTCCTTTGGACCCTTTGACCCAGGGTAAAGGATCTGTGTTTATCTGAGAAAGTAAAGATAAAAAATCCGATGTGTACATGTCATGGACAGTATAACTATAAAACAGTATGTGATTGAATCATCTAAAATAGTCTTTATTTCTGTGCCCCATTTGTCACATGGTCAGTTATTTAGGCTAAAATATGTTTCTCGTATATATTTTTCTTTCAAACACAATAGACTGGTCATTTTTAGCAATTCACTCATTTCTAAAAGTCAGGCATGATTGGAATTTGCATTTCTTTGGGGAGGCTTAGGTTTGTGCTTTAGTTAAGAAACCATTCCATCATTTGATTATAAATACTTTGTACAAAAAAAAAAAAACAAACCAAAAAGCAGGTTTCTTGAGAATACAATTTGACAGTTTCATGATGCTATATATATAAGAATATAACTAGTGAGTTCATGACTTTTGAGAAGAAAAATCTTGATTTTTCACTTAGCCCACCTAACATTATTAAAGAATCATGATTAAAATTTTCAACTGAGTAACTACTCCCTGATGAGACTGACTTGTGTCTGAAAATGATTCCAAATTATTTTCTTTTAAAAATGAAGATGAATTAGTGACTGAATAGAGGGAAGTGCTTGGTTGGTGCTCTTGTTCATTTTATTTTCACAGTAAATAGTGTCGTTGAAATGTTCAACGACTACTTCCAGGAGACATGTCAAAATCTCTCCATAGTTAGGTAGGATAATTTTAAGGCACTGCTATTAGAAAAGATTAGAATCCTTACCTAGAATCAAATTTGAGATAATCCTTCTTCCCTTTAGTTACATTCTAGAGTTAGAAAGGAAGGAATAAAAAGTAGGTGAATGGGAATACTTTGTAATCAAATGGCTAAATTCTGGTTGTGTTGGTCTGGTCACTATTTTGCCTCTGGAATCTTTGATTTTTCAGCTAGATAAAAATCAGAATGATTTTTTTCTATCTTCTAGTAAATTCACAAGTAATGGTTATTATCTATTAGGATATGGATTAACTGAATGTATCCATATAACAGGAGTCCTTAAGTTATAAATGAACATATTTCAGTTGAAAGAGAACTACATTACTGTTTTTGGTCCAAGAGTAAAAAGTGTCCCGGTTACTTATACAAAACCTTTGGTTCTAATATATTATAGAAATAACCTGGAGAAACACCCACAATTTAATATCCCTATTTTAATTTTTTATTGATCATTTTGTTATTTATATATATGTATGTTTATAGATAGGTAGACAGAGAGACAGACAGACAGATTGATAGTTACACCATTGCAGTCCCTGGGGTTCTCTCTCTACCTTATCACCCCTGAATCTTGATCTTGCTCTTCCTGTGTTTCTCCCATAACTCATTGTTCCTTCCCATTTCTCCCTCCCTCACTGCTTGGCCCAGTTCTGTTCTTAGCTTATTTTCACTTTTTTCCTGACCTTTTGTTTGTTATTCCTTTTTCCCATCTATAGGTGAGACCACATGGTTTCTGTCTTTTTCTTTCTGATTTATTTCTGCTAAAATGATTTTCTCCTACGTCCATGCAAGTTATAACAAATATATCATATTTGTCAGTTTTGATTGCAGAATAACATTCCATTGTGTAAATCTACCACATGGCTTTAAACCATTCATTAGTTTTGGGGCATTTGGGTTGTTTCCATATCCTGGCAACTGTGAATAGTGCTGTGATGAACATCCAGGTATCGGTGTCTATTTTAGTGTTTTGGTGTCCTTTGGGTAGATACTCAGAAGCGGGATTGCTGAATCAAATGATAAAGAGACAATCTAATATTTTTAAATTGAAAAGTGTAAATTTTCACATGAAGTGGGTAAATAAGAATCACAAATAAATTCAGATCTCAAAACAAGTATAACATAAACATAAGTTTGTTTCAAATTTTGTAAATTATGATATTTAGAATTTTATGGATTTCCAATCTCAGATAAGGGATGGCAGACATGTATCTTAAGGGGAAGACATGGATAGAGGAAAGAGAGGAGCCAAAACAAACCTAGAGAAAAAACTTGATTATCACAAAAGTACCCACTCCATTTGAAATGAATTTAGACCGCCACTGTGCTTATTGTGATCCTTTAATCTTTATGATGGAAAAATTAAATTATTTGAGAAAAAAGTTAGAAATTGCAATGACTATATGGATGCTTGAGTGATTATCTATGTACAATCATCTTAATTGACCAAATGAGCCAAGTTAGATTGCCGAGTTCTAGGATGAACCTGATTTGAGAGTTTTTCCTTGCATATCAATCAGAATTGTCAGTATGTTGCAAGATATGCATAAAATGGCCACCGTCCAGTTACCAGACCTTCCTCAGAGGATCCCTAATCAGACATCCTGCTGCCTGAAGGATCCTGGATAGGCACCCTATCTTCTCCGTTCCTCTCCTCTTTCTGTATTACATGTCTGTTGAAGTTGTTCTACCATTAACTCCCTTTCACTTTTTACATATACTGAAGTGATAAGGATAAAAGCCCTGCTTTCCCTAACTTCGTGGGTCAGAGGCTGGAGAGCACTCCTCTGAGTCCACTGGTGTGTAATGTAACTGCTTTTCTTCAAACTGAGTGCTGCTTGGTTCCTCTGTTATCAATCGGGTCAAATTCTACAAGAAGTGGGCTGAAATTGTGATTAGAAATATGAAGAGTCACTTTCATTTTTCTTTTTTTGAGACTAGATCTAGCTATTTTTGCCCGTGGATCAACATGCTCATGTTGTGCGGGGAACCATGTATTCAAATAATCCCCAACCTTAGCTTCCCAGGTAGCTAGGATTACAGGCATGCACCACCACGCCCAGCTATTTTTTGGGGACTAAGTCTCTTTGTGTTGCCACATCACTTTTATAAGTCATCGTGGAGTATGGCTCTTTCCCAGAAAGAATACCATTCCTGGATGCTGATGACCAGCAAGACAGACTAATGATTGAGCGACGAGCAGTACAGGTGACAATTTACTGTCCAATCTCACAGTAGGCTGAGGGGGTAATCAAAATTGATCTTTTGAGAGTAGCAAGGATACATCAGTGAAAAATAAGTATGGTATTCATTTCAAAATGTATTGATAAGTACATCATTTCCACAATATTGTAAGACTTTTGGGCATAAAATAGTTTTACAGATTATATAATGGAATAATGAAACTTTGGAAGTCAAATTTTAATCTCAAATTTTCTACAATTGAAGATTTACTCCAGAGAATCTTTTGAAATTGATATTAAACTAAAATCAGAAACTTCTAAAAGAATGCAATGTAATATAGGATAGTACATCAATAGTCAGTCTTTTACTTACAACAGTTAATAAAAAATAAAATGAATAATTGTTATATTTGAAATACATATATTTAAATTGTCCTAGTCTCACTAATTTTCTTTAAACTAACCAGATGATGCCAGGATTTTTACAGTATTAAAATGTTTTGATGAGATGTTTATTCCTCCATACGTCTCATAAATTCCTCTCTTTTACTTTTACTCACTCTTCTTCCTCTGCTCCAATATTACAATGCTCTTCTTTTGTTACAATAGTCCTTTCCACTCAGTCTCACTTACAGGTGAGTTTATTCCCTAAAATGTCCTTTGAATTCACTCCTGCAAAATTTGGAATTAATTTTACCTTGGTGTTTCTTCATGGCAGATGGTTCTTTTACACATCTATTTAAAAAAGGCCTTATGTTAACTTTCTGGAGTCTGGTGGTGTATATCTTTATTTCTCAATATACTGTTCAGTTTTAATGATTACATTATAGTATCATATAACATAGCTGAATGCTCAGAGAGATGCAAACAATGATTGATTAATTTTTTGTTTCAATGGTTACATTATGTCACTTTCTAAAAAATGCTTAGCGTCTTTCCAACTCATCAGAAAGAAATCAGAATTCAAGTGAGAAAAATTAAAATGAATGGTTGTTAGAGTATATATTCTAGAAAGTATAATCTGATATTGCAAGAGATGGCAGACTTGCCAGCTGGCATTACTACATTCCTAGTAAGGACTATGTTGCATCCCTATTAAAAAGTTTAGTAAAGGGAGTTAGGAAAGTTCCCATGAGGGGCAGATAATTCAGGCAGAAAAGATTAAGAAAAGGATGTTTCTAAGTTGACACTTAGGAGTGAGTTAATTGGAGAAAAAGTGTTTAGAACTCACTTAACTGTAGGAG
Source organism: Uropsilus gracilis (assembly GCA_004024945.1). Taxonomy (NCBI): domain Eukaryota; kingdom Metazoa; phylum Chordata; class Mammalia; order Eulipotyphla; family Talpidae; genus Uropsilus; species Uropsilus gracilis. Next base: position 6,412 of record PVHY01001945.1, on the reverse strand, counting down.
ATATTGCTGTACTCTTATTATTTAACTATCATCTCATATTAGCCACCCATTTCCATCTTGAGCAGTACTGTATGATAGACAGCTATAGTTTTAGTTTAAATACACAAATATCATCATTAAATTGTCCCTTAACCCTATGATACTGTCATCTTATTCCCAATCATCAATCATTAAATAACTCAAATCAAAATATGTACAGTATAACATTATATACCCTACAGCATATGTGCAGAGATGCAACCAGACCTAATAGAACACATATTTTAAGAAGTTTAATTATTCTTGAGGATTTTATTTAGTTTGGTTTTGTTTCATAGCATGAATCAAATATCCAGTCATACTAAAACCCTAACATGTGACCTATTTATTCTCCTTGCTTTATCCATCACTAGGAATTTATATATGCTGCTGAATTTTATGTTATTGGGAAAATAATGGCAGAAAATTAAAGTGATTTTAACAATTAGAATCTAGAAATATGATCTTTCTAAATAACCTCTCAATATTTAAGAAAACTATTTTCATTGCAATGGAGGGGAAGCACTCGTACTAGAAAATTATTTCCTTGGTTTTATTTCAGTGATAATATTGATGAAATTACTCAGACTTTCATACAAACTCCTACTAAAAGTAGGGCATACAGGAAACAAGAACACATCACTACAAAACTGTTGGATATTTTTCATTTATAATTATCTTAAGATTTTACTCTAAAAAATCAGGGAATGGGAGTATGATAGTGTTCACTCACGGCATGGTTTTGTGAATTAAATGTGATAACAAGCCGGGCGCGGTAGCGCACACCTGTAATCCCAGCTACTTGGGAGACTGAGGGTGGGAATCACTTGAGTTCACAAGTTTGAGACTACCCCGGCCAGGTAACATCGCGAGACGATAGCAGATATTAGGTGATTATCTCAAAGTCTGGCCTAAACTAAGTTTCTGTAAGGTTAGTCACTGAATAAATTACATCTATTATCCTAGAGTTTTTTTTCCCCCAGTATGAATATGTTACTTCACAGTCAAAAAAAAAAAAAAATAGAGAACAGAAGAGGCAGGATGCTTTTGAGAATCTCTAACCATCTTTATATACATGATGGGGTAGGTGAATCGGGTTATAACATAATAACACATTGGAATTCATTCCAGCAATGGTGACCCATTCTCAAACCCAGATGTTTAAATGACTGCTCAGTGGGGTTGTTTGGGATTATGAGTATAACCCATCTGCTGCTAACGTCTGTTTGCTCTTCAATGGGGTAAAATCATCCATGGTACTGAGCATCCACTGCAGTCCATATTCCAACAGGAACATTAAAAGGTGCACAGAAACCTGTATATGGCAGTTTCCAATATCCTCCTAAAATAAATAAATGAAGGTTAAGACAATCACTTTGTTAGTGTGTTATTACATGAAGTGCTAAGGGAAACATTTCATGATTTAATTGAGAGATGCATCAATCTAGATCATCACAAACTAAAATAAGAGTATATTTAAATTTTCAATTTAAACCTAAAGGCATATTTGCAACACTGCATAGAACACATAATTCTTTTATTCTGAAGGCCTCTTAGTTGCAAGTATTTTAGTATCTTAGGGAAATAGAACCTTATAGTTCAATTATATAATGTAAATATAGTATTATCAATAACAATATATTACTGATACCTTCATGTTTGGCAGTTTTCCCATTGACCATTTCATTATTCTGTTATTTGAGCACCCTTTTTGTTGTTGTTGTAATTTCCTTCCTACACATTGTAGTTTGTAATTATTTTATTATGCATTTGCTTACTTCTCATTTGCTTTCTGCTTCGTTAGATGATGTACTCCAGAAGCACAAGAAAAGGACTTTATTTCTCTTATATCTTGCACAAACATTGCAAAACTAATGGCATAAAGTATATACTCAATGAATGGTGCCAACTATGCTAAAAATTCATATTGTTTATATTGTTTAAAAGCATTCTGAATATCAGAATCACTAAATCTGCTAGCACCAGGAGAATAATGCACAATTCTTTCCCTGAGTGTAAGATAGTGGGTGTTTGTGTATACACATATACTTTTTATATTCCCAGAACAGAAATGGAGCAGGCAATGTGAAAGTCATAGACTGTATATCATGAATCTGAAAGACAAAGAGAGAGAGAAGGCAGGGGGAGGAAGGGAGGAAGGAGAGAATAGACAAATGGTGGATATATCCTTACCATGTAAAATCTGCACATCCTTAGCCGAGGACTAGATGTGAACTGAGACAACCTGACTCTGTATCTTGTTCTATTAGCTACAAACATGATCTTGAACAAGCCCCTTGACCTCAATTAATACACACTTTCTACAATACAATCTAACACATGATTCGTCTTAGCATCAGATGACATATGGCACGTGAAAGCAATTTTAAACTGTGTGGCTGACTCCCAGTACTGATAGACTTTGTACACTCACATTTAGACTTCCTAAAAGACTTTTGATGACCTAATTTCAGAAAGATAAGAAAGGTTTGATGGAAAAAAAAAAGTACTAGATTGAAGGAAAGGACTATAATCTAGTGTAAAAATTCACAAAGTCATAATGGCAATCTAGTTATTTATTTAACTGTATAACTATTTTATGTGTAAAATGTAGACAGTAACAATGAATATACATTTCTGATATTGATGTTTTTCATGTTAACTTAATTAAAATATTTCTGATTTTTAAAATGCCATTTTGTAATTGCATTAATTATTCTTTTTCCATTTATGTCAGATATTTGCAAGGGTTTTTAACATTTTTAATACTTTAAATTTAATTTTCTTTACATAATTGTATACCCCAAAGTTCTCCCATGTCACCCATAAAACATGTCACCCATAAACTCTTGTGCTCATCCCTGCTATTCCCCCTCCCAACTGCAATGCTTTTTAAACTTAAACATGCTTGTCACTTGAAAAGATGATTTCATTGTAAGTTACAAGGTCCCATTTCTAAAGGTTCTGATACCATGGAGCTGGAAAAGGACCTCCATCTGCCTGTCTAAGACACTGGCGTACTGTTCTATGCAGTGAGAGAACAAGCACCACTACAAGTGATTTTCATCTTAATTACCAAGGAAGAGAATTTCTAGTTATTGGAGTTTGAAATTATGGAACAGGACTTTTTTTAGCATGAATATTGGGTGAGGTTATATTTATCATCATTCAACCCCCTGCAGAGATGTACAGGAAGACACACTAATGGAGACTCCTCTATGAATGATACTTTCAGGGAATAAGAGAAACAGAATTGGGCATGAAGGACATAGAGAAATTTATGGAGAAGGATTCAGTTTTGTGTCCACAGAAACCAATGCTTTTGGCAGTTAGGATGTAAGTGTTTTGTACTTAGAGAATTTGAAACTCATGACCCAATGCCCTAAAGATTGTGTATTTGATATTTTGAATTTGCTCTGCTTCTCTCGGATCCAGGTATGAATTTTATATTTAAGTTGTAGATGACTTGGAAAAAAACATGGATTATTTCCAATATGAAACATCTAAAACTTGGAGTCAGCAAAATAAGCCAGAGTCTCATAAAAGAATATTTACCAACCTTGTAATATTTTTGTTGTTTCCCATTTTTGAATGAACTGGAAATAATGTATCAGTATTTTAGTTTTAACACTATCTGTATAAAAATTGGAAATAAAAAATGGTGAGGATATTGTTTGAAGTATTTCTCCTTTCCATGAAAACAGTATCATAATTAATTTGGCATGGCATTATAACATTTGTTTTTTACTACCATCACTAACCCCCAAAAATATATCAATTAGCCATGAATCAATAGGATAGTTTAGACAATTAATTTGCATGAAATAATGAGATTCTTCAAAGCCTTTTGTTCAAGTATATTGTATTACTTTGATTGATTAAAAAGGAACAATATGGGTTATCTAGCACGATCTATTTATATTATGGATTACTAGACAGAGGTATAATAATTGTTCTCCAATCTTTCAAATGTTATTTATTGACTCTATGTAATTAGGCATCTGACTAAATGCAAATGCAAACATAAAAAGAGTGCTTACCATTTTTTTTGTCATGCAATTTTAAGTGTTGAGGAGTATCTGAGAAAAAAGAAAATAAACATAAGTAATTATAAATCACAACACAACTGAAACAATATCAGTGTGTAAGATGAAGGATATAAACTGTGTGTGCTTGAGTGAGAGTTAAGCCAGTCTCTTAAAGATTTGAAAAGAAGCAAAGAAATACAATTAATAGTGAGGCATATATTGTAAGCAGGAAGAAATTGGCATTTTGGAGAATTTGAAGACCCACCATTGAAATGGTAGAGGGAGGAATTTAATGTAATGAAATTTCATTAAAGTTTGAAGTTTGGATTAACATTTCAATAGTGGTGGAAGTCATTTGTATTTGAAGGTGGGCTGGAAAAATGACTTAGTCTAATCAAAGCGTTTCTGTCTTAGTAATGAAACATTTGTCTTTCCCTTTTTGTCTCATCAGGTAAACTCTTCTATTTTCTTACCTATTCTCTAGGCTTATCAGCCTTGGTTTTACATTTCAAGGAAAAGAATGCCTGAGAAAATAGCCCCAAAATGGCTGACCACCAGGTTACAGTAACAGCCAATGGGTGCCAACCCAAATCTCCCCCAAATTCTCCATAGGCTTGTTTCACAGGGTGGAGATGCTAACACTTTACCATTCCCTCACCCCTTGTTCCCTTGTAGCTCTGTATAAATACCCCACACTCTGTCCAAAAACAGGATGGTGGATTTCAGATATGAGTCTGCTACCTGCCTCATTTGTCCTTTCCTTCCTTCTCAGCTCTGTTTCTTTTTCCTGGCTAAGGGAAGCTGAGGTCAGCATTTAGTAACATTTACAGATGCTGGTTTCTAATAGATTGTGGTGAATTTGGGTGGATATTGAGTCTCAGAGCAAGGACTCTACTGAGGAAGACCAGATGAGAAGTTGCTATGGTGACACAATCATGGAGTGAGGTTCCCCCTCACCTGATCATAGTCAAAACACAAACAGAACCTTTTGTAATATTTTGAGAGTCCACAAGATGTAGATTGAGCAAAAACAGAAGAATCAAAGTTGGTTGCAAATGGGACAGTGTGGACAGAATAGCTTTGTGAATGTGAGTTACACATCAATAGCTTGGTTTGACACTGAATTTGTAATGTGATTTATCCAGAGGAAGGCCAGACATGGAAAATTTGATACATAAATTTAATTCATCAAATGGAGATATACCATCTCGTATTCATTGCCATGAAAGTCTGACTTCACAATTAAATTATAGTTAAGCAAAAAGAGCCAAAACTAAGAGACCTTCTAAGACTTAAAAGAGAGAAATGTTTTGTTTTTCTTTTTTAGGGTGGGGATATAGAGAGATGCAAAGGTAGTTCCCAAGTTCTATTGAACAAACACTAGGTGCTAAACAGCAAGTTCACAGGTTTCTCAAACTATTGTAATCATGTTAGTGAGTACAATGAGGAACATTCAGGACCCCCAAACCTGCATGCTCTAAATAGGTTCTGCCATCTACCATATAACGACAGAACATACTCAAGTGTGTAAGGACTTCAATAAAGAGGAGCTGGAATGCCATTAGTGGGCAATAGAGAGAAGAGAAAGGGTATAGAGAAAATTATCCCAAGTAAAATGCACAGAGGCACCCATCACCTCATGGGTAAATGCCCAGCCAAATAGTGCTGACAGAAAGTCAAACCACTGAGTCCCAAAAACTTATCACAAGTCTAAGGCACCTTCTAGCAGGGAACCGTAGAGAAGAGGCAGAAGGGACCAGGCAAATCTAGAAGAAAAAGTAAAAACTGAAAATGCAAGTGAAGGCCATTGTCAGCCTCCTCGTGGGTCCCTGTATGGCATCCATCCAAATCATTGTTTCTAGCACAGAAGAAGACTGCCAGAAACCTCTGGATTTGACAAGGCTTAAATGCTCTCAGGGAACCAAGTACACAGACACACCAGGCAGGGAGGCTGGGCCAACTATATGGCCAGCAGGCTGGCAGGAGCAGAGGGACTGGGAGCCAAATGAGACTCCCTCTCTCCCAGGAAGGCTCACACTCTTCCTCTAGCTCTTTCCCTCTCTGTGCTCCCCTTTCAGGTTGATACCATCCTCCGTATACCCTCCCCCTAGACCTAGATGCGCCTGCTCACACATGTGCACACAGATTGGGCTGGGTATGTACAGTCATGGAGAGGGCACAATACCACAGGGGGCTGGTGACAGGGGCCAATGGCAGAAGGATAAAAAAAAGAAAGAAAATTCATTTATCTTACAGTCCCTCCCCCAGGTCTCTGTCTCTTTTAGGGCTCTCCTTCCAAGTCCCTCCTACAAGTCCAAGGCCAAGAAACAAGTGCAGCTTTTATTTTATTATTATTATTTTTTTTT
>PVHY01001944.1:128480-140389 GCA_004024945.1 Uropsilus gracilis | reverse complement strand
TCCACTGAACCTCTCTCTCTATCCAGTCTCCATATTCGAATCTGTATCCAATCCTTCTCTTTGTTTGCACACCCTTTATATACCCTGATTTCCCGCCTTCCAGGAAATCTGTTTCACCTAGACTATTTCACTTCTTTCTTCCCCCTGCATCCCCCTGAAGGGAAATTCCAGCTAAGGTCATTCCCCCATTTTAACATTATCTGTCCTTGAAATCTGCAATCTTAAACAGGAGACAATGGGGGGGGCACACCCTATCACTTCCATTAGTGTCTATGACCAGCATCTGTGGTGTTGCACCCTCCCCATGTTTACAGGCCTGACCCAGTGGGTGTGCGATTGCCTGAGTGAGCTCACCCGGGCTTGGGAGGTGGGTATAAAAAGGCAGCATGCTGGAGTGAGAGAACATGGTGGAGGAGGGCGGCAGCAAAGAGAGAATGTGAAGAAAATGCCAGAGGGAGAAAGTATGAGGATTCTTGGGAGGCTGGGGGGAATCCTCCTGCTTCCCAACCCCTCCACCCTGGCCCTACCCAGCCTGGTGTGTCTGAGCAACTACTAGAACCAATAAAGCACTTTCCCAGAGGTGACATGTTTGCACTTCAATTGGCACCATGACCAGGTTTCTTACACAACGCCACAGTCACGCTCAAGGGGTACCAGCAGTATCCCTGTATCTCTATGGGTATTGAGCATGCAGTGCTAAGTCATTCTGGTGATAGCGCCCCCCTGCTGTCTTTTCACTAAGGACATGAGTTTCCTTACCACACACCCATGGCAGCTCCTGTTTTGGCCTCTATCCAACTTCTATGGAAGTCAGGAAATCACTCCGACTCTCCTGTCCATAGACACTTGCTTATTGCAGAGATGTGCTCTTTCTCATTGCAACATGCAGCAGAATTTGAGAAAGAACTTCCTGTCTGTGTGGGTCTGGAGGTTGTAAGTCTTTGGCCACCTCTTTGGCAAGTACCCAGCCCTGGGCCACTGCAGGGCCAGCAAAGCCCCTCTCGCTTCGCCTCTGTGTCCACACAGGGCAGACTACCAGTGGCTTCTCTGGCTTCTCTGCTTCCAGCTCTTGGTGCCTGATGTCTGGACACCCCCACCCTGCAGCGGAGATGACTTCAGGCCCGGGGAATGCCAGGCTGGAGCCTGATTTGATTAAGGGGGAAAGAAGAGCCTGCGAAGCCACAGGGCAGGCGTGCCACCACACTGACCCCTCAGAGGCGGGTGAGGATGGGGCGCTGAGTGGGGCTGTGGCTGCGGTTGGCCCCAGCAAACCTGATTACCGGGTCTCTGGCCGTGTCGCTCAGAGACAGCCGTCTTTATTCCCCCAGGCAGGTCCAGGACAGGCAGGTCTAAATTGAATCAGGCCCTGGACCCTGGCACAGAACAGGCCATTCACTGGGTCCTGCTGCCCCCAGCACAGCAGACCCCTCAGCCATGTGGCTGTGTAGGGAAGTCGGTGGGTGTGTGGCTGGCAGCCAGGCCAGCAGCAGCCTGCAGGGCAGCTCAAAGGAAGGCTGGGGAGAGAAGCAGGCCAGACAGCTGTTTGGACACAGGCGGAGGGAGTGGGGGAACTGTAGGGTAAATGAATGTTTAGGGTTTTACCCTTCCGCCACTTGCCTCTACGCCCAGCACCTGTGGTGTTGCGCCTTCCCCATGATGATGTATACCTGGCCTGTGGCTGTGCACATGTGTGAGGGTACACACCTGGGCCTGGGAGGAGGCATTATAAGGGCAACATCACCTTGGGAGGAGCGAGCATGAGAGGAGAGCACAGAAACGAGGGACTGCAAAAGGAGAACACCAGAGAGAGAGGCCAGAGGAAGAGCTTGAGACTTCCTGTGGTGCTGGAGAGCTCGCCTGCCTCCCAGTTCCCCTGCCTCCTTCCCTGCCAGCCTCCCTGCCTGAGGCTGTGCACCTGGTTTCCTGAGAGCATTAAAGCTGTAAAACCCACCCAGGGCTTTGGGACGAATAAAGAACCTCCCCAGACTGGGATGCCTGCATTACAACTTGTGTTACAAACAGGGACATCCTGGTTCTGTCTCACATGCTACACTGTAGCTGTGGTGTTGTGCCAGCCTCATACAATACCAGCATGGAACCCCCGGGCCCCCTCAGCCTGCTTAGAGGTTACAGGAGCATGGTGGCCCTGTCAGGGGCCTTATACTGAGGACAAGAGAAGACGTATGTGACTGGAATGATCCAGACTCAGGGAAGTAGGGGGAGATGGGCCCTCAGGTCACCTCTACAAAACCTAGCAGAGGCACTGACCATGTGACACTCTCCTCTCTCAGTTCCTGTGGAGTCATCCCAACTTGTAGGTTAGCTGTGTGACTGGCTTATCAGATGTCTGCTCCTGCCTCAGCTTCCTGGAGGGGCCTGACACTCCATCTCTGGATCTAAGTGTGGGGGTCATACCCTCAGAGGGGTTCAGATACTGTTCCCTATCAGGAGAGTCTGAGGGGCTGGAATTCAGGTATTATTTTAGAGACAGTGAAAGAAAGTGGTTTTAGGAGATGCTTGTGAGCACCCCTTATAAGCCTGAGCTCAGCTCTCTGGCTTCCTGGCTCCTGCAACTCAGGGATCCTGGGCTGTAGCCTTGATAGTAACACTCAAACAGTGAGTGGTTGCTTTGGGGAGACATGGAGTGGAGGCATTGAAGAGCCTGCAACGATGCTGAAATAAACCCAAAAATACAGGTTTGGCTTCCACAGCAAGTGCCCTAAACCCTCAGGTTGCTCCATTCCTCCCTCCTCCCACACTTCCCAGGTCGTGCCTCGCAGGGACGTAGTGGTTCCACCTATAAGCACCCCACAGCATCACCTTGGAGTGCTTGGCTTCAGAGCAGACCTGCCTCCCGCCTCCTGTTTCCATGGAAACGCCCGGGTACCCATTGATCAACTTTCATTTGAGGCTTTCATTAGCCTGAACGTTGGAATAAGTTTTGATTCAAACATGACACTTTTTAACACAGTGAAAAACTCGTTTTATACAAAATCCCATTATGTGGAACAGACACTCGAGTTGATGGCCAATTTAGTTAATAGAGCTTTGCAGCTGACATCGAATTAAATCTGCAAGAAGCAGCCTCCATTTTCCTGAGAAGAGCCATGTGCGATCTGAGCTGATGCCCGTGGGCTGTGGCTGCAGAGGGGAGGCTGCTTGCCCTTCCTGCCCTACCCTGCTGCTCCTCCTCAGCTCGGAAAGTAGGAGTCCTCAGGGCACAGCGCTCAGGTACTCTGCTGTTCCAGGGAGCCCAGGACTTGGGCAGGGCCTATGCAGGTCCTTTGCCTCTTGACCCTCCATGTCTCGGGCCCCCACCTTCATTCCACGTTGCTTGACGACTGTTGAGCTAAAAGTTCTCCTTCCAGCCTCCTGGGTTTGCAAGTATGGTGTGTCATCCTCCATGCTTGGAAAAGTCACCGCTGTATGCTGAATACCTGTACCTGTATCTCTCTCTCTCTATTTGAATTATCTCAATACATTGCTAATTATTTCTGAGCCTTAGTTCCTCCTCTATAATGTGGAAATAATAAAGCCAACTGAAAAATACATGTAAAGTGACTCTCCCTTGTCATGATTTGGGGTTGTGATACTTGTCAGCTGAGTGACAGTTTCTTAGTCTCTGCACCTGTGCTGTCTCACCTGTAACAGGCTGGGACAATGGTGCTCACCTCCTTGGATTGCTGGGAGGATAGAGTCAGTACACACAGGTTGTTGGGGAAAGTGAGTCCTGTTTCGAGCATCAGGTAGATAGCCCCATCTGCTCTTTAGACTGAATCCCCTCCTCCTCATCCCCCATTCTTGACCATGAGAAGAACTTCCTGACCTGAAACAGCAGTTCAGGACCTTCCAGGTAGGTCTTATGGTTCCTGGTGTACACGTTTGCACCAACTAGATCCCATCCTCCTAGAGGGATGGCTCTTTGGGATCTGAAGGGCAGGGTGGGATGGGATGCCTCTGGCCAGCGTTTATCATAAGCACTGCTGCTTTGGTTAGGGGCCTGGAGCAGGTTTTCAGGAAACTTCTTCCCCGTGTGATGCTGGAGCACCTCTTCTCACTCCTCCACCCTCCCTGCATTCCTGGACACCTGAGCTTCTTCTGGATTTTTCCACAACTCACTGTGCAGTCTCAGAGAAGTCACTTCTCTTTTTTGCAGCCTCAGTTTCTCCTGTTACTACTGTCTTAACTAGGAATAGACATAGAGGAGGCTTTTCCCACAACACAAGTCTCTATTGCTAAGACCTGTGACTTTGCACACCTATGATTATGGACATCTGGGCCCAGAGAGCATGAGTGTGTGCAAGTGTAACGCATACATGTCGGCCTAGAGGTGAGAGGACAAAGGGCACAATCACTCTGAGGCTGGAGAGGGCCCAGGGTGTGGTCTCTCTGACTGGTCTCTCCTGATTCAGCATTAAAGACCTGCAAAATCCATTAAAGCCTCCAAAATTATATTTTCGTTTGTGAGAACCAACAGTGAACCTACCGGGCTTGAGATGGTTACAAATGATTCACCCAGGAAATTGATGATTCTCGGACCCTGGCGGGTATGTGGGATGTGGGGAGGGCTATGCCACACTGGTAAGGACCATGGGCTGGAACATGAGCTGAGGGGCCCTGAAGTGAATGCTGCGGGTTATGGCTCCAATCCCCTCCAGGCACCAGCAGTGCTGTGGGACACCCCATACATAATGACTACAAGGAATGAATTCTCTTCAGTGAGTGGGCTTTATCCATGATTGGTCAAGGAGGGGTGGGGGCCAAGACCCAACTCTGAGGCGGTTCCGGAGCTCCCAGGCAGAGGCTGGAATCTTCCATGGGACTGCCGCCCAGGGCCATGCCTCCTCCTCTGCCAGCTGGCCTCCTATGTGTCCCAGCAAGGTTCATCTCTGCCTCAGGTTGGCTTCCTCAGGAGTCTGAGGGGCCACAGTGCCTTCCCATGGGAAGTAGGAGTAGTAGGAGTCTTTTCTATAGAGGGTGCACGCTTGGCACCAGGAATGTAGACATGCGCAGAGACGCTCCATCTGCTCAGGGTGTAGTCAGGCCCCAAAGTGCAGGGTAAGAAGTGCTGCCGGGAAAGGTTGGCGCAAAGGCCTGGGACCCGCAGACCCAAAGATCAGGCCCCCCCGGGTCCTGCTGAGGTTGTCTAAGAGAAGACAGCACTGAGCCCCACTTTGAGGGCTTCTAACCAGGTAGGTTTTGGGGGTGCCAGGGAGCAATGTAGTCCAGCCCGTGGCTGATTAGGAGAAGAGCTCTTTTCCGCAAAACCAAAGGCTTTGCAGGGCAGACAGGGGAGCGACAGAGCGCAGAGACAAGACCTCTCAGCAAGAAAACATTTGCTGTTGTTTTTCACCCAAGCTAAGCAAGTGGGAGAGAAAATGGTGAGGTGGCAGCCAGCCAAACCGGCACAGCATGGGCCAGATCTTCGCTCAGCTCAGCGGGCTGAGCCAGGCTGCCCGACAGGTAATTACCCAACATTTGTCCTGCCATCAACCGCGCCGGCTCCGGAGGCAATCGTGGCAAAACAGCACGTCTGGGAGCCTCGGGCCCTGTGCCTCAGTAGAGAGAACAGACCTGGGGTGGGGGAGGGGCATCTGGCCTCGACCTGGACCTTGCTGTGCCAAGGGTCAGGGTGACACCAGCAGCAGCCGTCCCTGGTGTCCCTGGCCACCTGCATCATCCTGCTCCCCCAAATGACCTCTGGTAACATGGTGTCTTGCTTTCCAGACATTTTTCTCTACGTGGTCTTACGACATGGCTAAGACCTTGCACATACTGTTTGGCATCCGAATGTGTTCAACACATCACATATAACATGTTATGGACTGAAAGATGTCAAAGATGTCAAAGTCCTTAGCCTTGGTACCTGTGAAGGTGACCGGATGTTGGCGTTATGGTCATGGGGGGAGGCAGTCCCCTGACCAGGGGACTGTTCTCCTTGGAAAAGAGGGAATTAGAAACAGTCACACAGGCTCACATGCCCCATGGAGAATGGAATTAGGCTGAACCCTGAGAACTGCCCATGCTGGGGAGAGACCAGAAAGATTCTGCCCGGAACCTGCAAGAGGAGCCACTGCAGACCCCTGACCCCACGCTCCCAGCCTCCTGACTGTGAGGTGACCCACTGGCCTTGGCAGGCCACAGAGTTTGCGGGATTTGTCATAGTCATACGAGCAAACTCATCACGCACAAGACCCGTATAAGCTCGTTCCTGTGTAAGTGTCAGCACTTCCTAAGTGTAATTATATATAAAACCTGTTAAGAAGATAGAGCCTTATTGACCCATTGTGGACATTTTTGAACTGTCCTACAGTGGTGTGCTGATCATATTTTTTTCATTACCAACTTTTTTCTTATTTTGGTTTATTTCCTTCAAAAAGCTTTATCTGAAGCTATCTCTAGAAATCTATGTATATAATATATACAGTTGTATATCTAGTATACATAATTGCCTGTATGTTATAGATGTGCATACACATATATTACACATTCATAGTACATATATGTATATACAATAGACATACAAAATACATGTGTGCACACAATTATATCTAAAATATATATTTAGAATTCAAGCAAAATGATACTTTTTACTAATTATAAACTTATACACATTAAGATAACTTGCAGATTTAAAGAAAGAACAAATATGAAAAATTATTCTCCCCAGTCAGAGATGTTCCACGATTTTAGCCTACTTTCTTGCAATGTTTTACAGGTTCTCAGAATTTATTAGCAAATTGCTTTTTATAAAGTTATATTTCCACCAATGTTACCAGTAATCATTATTATCACCTTTAAAAATCTTTGAGAATTTGATTGGTTAGAATCACATTATCATTTTAACTGATACTTGATTTCTAGGGGATTGAACATTGTGACATGGTTTTGAACTATTTCTTTGCTCTCAGGTAAACTGCCTAACAAAGTTCATTTTGTTAGAAAATCAAGGTCTCAATGTTTTTCTTATCTAGTTAGATAATCTCATTGTTCATCAGATATTAATCTGGTTTTTTTTTTTTTTCTCTTAAAGGTTTTTCTTCTCTTAAAAGTGCCTCTTAATAAGAACTTGTGTTCAAATCACAGCATTTCTAATTACAGATGCCCACATCATATGTACATTGGATTCTCCTCAGCCTTGACAAAACTGACCTTGGGAAATAAGGACCTTGCCTTACACATACACAAAAATGTGCCTCTCTCTGTTTTTTTTTTTTTTTTTTTAGACTAGGTCTCACTATTTTTGCCTGTGGAAACACATGTTGCCCAGGGTACCACAGACTCAAGCAATTCCCAGTCTCAGCTTCCCAGGTTGCTGGGATTACAGGCACACGCCACCATGCCCAACTACATTTTTTTGGAACTAGGTCTCACTACGTGCCCCTGGCGGGACTCCAACCTCAATCCCTGGCCCTGGCCATGGCTTCCTAGGCTGCTACTTACAGGCATGCACTACCATGCCTGGCCCCAAACATGTACCTCTTAATATTGGTAATTCTTAAGGCAAATCTACTGATCTTTTGCTTTGTGATTTCTTCTACCATATGGAGGTGGTTCTCATTGATAATGCAGTTTTTATGTGCCCTAGGGTTTTTATGCTTTTGTGTTTCTATTATTTATTAGCTCATCTGAAAATTTTTCATCTAGTATTATATGAAATAAGAGTCCTAATTTTTAAAATATCTTTCAAATTTTCCCTGCATAATCTTCCAAATGGTCTTTCCCTTCATGGAGTTTATTGCAGAATGTATTAAAATCTTTTGACTCTAGAGCTAATTTTGGTCTAGTTCTTCTGTTTCATTGATACATATGTTCTTATTGATGCTACTACCTGATCTTCTAGGTTACCTTTTAAAAAGAAGTAGAATTAGACTAAATCAAAACACAGCATGCATGCTCTCTCTGAAACTCAAGCCCAAATGTTCCCTAGGGCAGAAACCTATGCATGAATAGTATACTTTATTCAGCTCCTAAAATACAGGTTTTTAGTCATGCTTACAAACTATTTAACTAACAGAAATTGATCATATCAAATTGATATGTTTCTCAGTGCATGATTTTTTTTTATGTAAAAATACCTTCACTTATATAAATCTGTTAAGACCTGGTAGAGGAATTAAGAGGTGGGCTTAATAGGCATGGGGTCATGTTGGGGTATTAAAAAGACCTTGGCAGTAAGCAGGTGGTAGTTATACAGCATTGTGAAGATGCTAAATGCCATTGACATGTTTTACTTCAAAATTGTTAATTTTATCATTTCACCTCAAAAAGAAGTTGCAGGGCAAAAAATAAGTTAAAGAAAGTAGGGCGAGTTTTCCCTCATCTCTTTTGTTTTTCCCTACCTACTCACATCTGATTTCTCTACCTGGTATATTTGGGATGAGAGGGACTAACCTTTGAGCCCCTGCCTCCCAGGTGGACTTGGCTCCTCCTTCTGCCATGTTCCAAAGTTTAGGAACCCTGATTCTGTGCTCATTTCAGAAATGGAGAAACTGGAGTCACCTGGTCTGAGGAAACATGGGGAGCCTGGACCATTATTAAGGCATAGTTCAGAACTGCCCCTGCCTGTGCCACGGGGCAGCCTTTCTGAAGCCTAATTGACAACAAGAACCACTCAAGATGACTTCTGCTCTTGGGTCCACCTGAGACTCTCATCAGACTCTCACCAGTGCCTGTGTCACCTGTGCCTGTGTGGCCCTCTGCAGTAGATGAAGCTGGATGACTATGCTAAGCAGAGCAGGGACCCAAGCCAGGAAGCCCCTGAGTTGTCCAGATAGCAGACCTGGCTGCCAGAATCCAGTAGCAGGAAACCTCTTGGGTAGAGTTCCTGAAAGGGGCTGGATTCCAGCTGAGCCAGAAGTCGTGGTGCGAGGATGTGAGAGCCACTGCAGGTAGGTGCTCTCAAGCCCTAGTGAGCACAAAGGTATTGGGAAGCAGAGATGAGTTCCAAGTACCCCCAGCACATACTGACCAACCTCTGCTGGGCACACAAGAAAGAGGGACTAGAGGGTGTAGCTTGCTCCCGTAAGCTCAGAGGCTAGATATGAAAGTACCCCCATGGAAGGAAGCCTGGGTAGGAGTTCATCCTGTGTTGCGCAATCTAGGGGATGGAGAGAGGTGACCTGACTTGGGGCTGGAAGAATGCAGGGTAGATTTGGGGGGCAGTGGTTGTGATGGGTTTCACACACAGGGAAAGGAAAATAGAGGAAATTTTGGAAACAGAAATAAATTTAGAGAGGCTGGGAGACAAGAAAATGCCTGCTGTCTGGGGGAAAGCATAAGCGGCTCAATCCAAGAAGTGCCCAAAGTGTTAATGCAGAAGTCAGACCAAGGAACCCGAGCTTCATGCTGAATCAGAAGGAACCGCAGTCTACATAGCACAGCTAGGTACTCTTGTCTGCAGTTTAGAGAGCTGGTTCTGACTATCTGCAATGAACTGGATTTAAGGGGAACAAGATTGAAAGTAGGAAGATTGTGTTGCTAATTAAAGTCCTAGCATAAACTAAGGAAATGGGAATGGGGGAGAGGGGAGTAGAGGGGATCAATGAGAGAAATCTGGGTAGCTTGGGCTACAGGATTTAAACTTCCTTAATTGTGCCATTGGCAAGATTTCCAACTTTAGAGGTTCCCTTGGGTATTACTCCAGATGAGTGAGCCCCCAACTTCCCCCAAGCTCCCCCATTTATTTTCTCATGCTTGTCTGGGAGGTGGCACAACCTGCTAGACCCACAGAGGGCTCCAACTGGTATGTAGCAAAAGTCAATAAGAAATAATATTTACTGAACCTGGTCTTAGGAACCTGCATTTTCTTGAGAGCTTGTTTGGAGGTTCTAGCAGGGGAGCGCAGCTACTCGTATACCCTCGACCGAAGAGTCCGTCTCTATTCGGGGAAGGCCGTCCTCTTCGACCGAGCGCGCAGCTTCGGGAGGGACGCACATGGAGCGGTGAGGGAGGAAGGGGACACCTGCCTAGCCAGCCAGATCAGCCGAATCAACCCTGGCGATCAATGGGGTGACAGATGTCGCAGCCAGATCGCCCTCACATCCAGGAACCTGCATTTTCTTAACCATCAAAGCAATTCTATAAAATATATAAAGTTGTTGCCATTTTGCACATCAGAAAAATGGCTCAGGCTGAAAAATCGGCCAGAGTATATTACAACAGATTTGTGTTTCCTCACCTTGCATCCTGCAACTTTACAAAACTCACTTATGATCTGCCATGACTTTTCCACAGATTTCATGGGCTTCAATATGCATAGGTGATGGTGTCATCAGCAAATAAAGTTCTACTCCCTTGGCAACTGGGTACCTGTCGCTTTTCTTACCTTGTTGCACTGATTATAAAGTACCATGTAAGATACCGAATAGACGAGATGAGATGCATGTCTTTGTCTTGGTTTTGATTTTGGGGAGGGCATTCAGTCTTTCACCACTGAGTATAATATAGTTGCTTCATTGATGTCTTTTGTGAGGTTGACAAATAGAGAAAAACGATCTCTTATTTCTAATTTACCCACAGCAGTTAAACATGGCAAATAGATAGTTTGTAGGATTTGAACCTCTCAGACATTAAAGCCCATGGCTCTCCCTTCTAACAGCCAGAATGAGTATGTTTTCTCCATTTGTTGCCAGCTCATTTAACCAAAAGCCATCCCCCACCCCCTGAAAATATTTTTTAACTAGACGATGGGCAGGAACAGATTTCTCAAAGGCTGTTTCATCAGAAACTTGATGAACGTTCTGTGTTGCTCTAATGCACAGGCTCTTATTTCTCATCAGCTAGACTCTTCATTAATTTCATGTAAGTGGTGTAATTAAAGTAACTGTTAATTGGTGTATTACTAAGGTGCCATTATGGTATGTGACAAGCCTTAATTAGCATGTGGTCTGGCACTCAATGTTCTCCACGAATCACTTGGAAACAGAGATGGTTCTCTCAAGAGCGGCACTTGGTATGAACAGAAAGGTAGTGCAATTTTCTGACAGGGATGGGGGGGTGGCGTGAGGGAACCTCCAGTGTGTTTTTCTCTTGGAGGTGGACTCTTCACTGCTTGGTAAACAGCACCTCTGTGGGAAAATTTGCAGGGCTGGGGACTATGTGTGGAGCTGCCTTAACTGTAAAATGATGTAAAAATAACCCATTTCTGTAAAACAGATAATCTCTTAATGTACAGTGACTTCATTCACCACTTCTGCCACCTAGAATGTTCTAAAAAATATCTGCCCACATTGGGATATTGGCATCACTTCACTCTTTCTTGTTATCCATGCAGCCATCTCTCAAGCCCATGAATATTATCTTGGTGTCTAAGGCTCTAAGGAGAGAACACAGCCAAGGAACATGAACTGCCTTGAAATGCTCCCAGACCAGGACTTATCATGAGAACAGTACCTTACCATGGGCACTTCAGTGCCCCCAGGTTGCTGCTGTCTCTGAGGGACATTTTATTCTAACTTGACCCTGTCCCTCAAATACTTGAAATATTCATGAGCACTTTTTTTTTCATATGCATCATTCCATTTTCGTTTTTGGTCTTAAAATGGCTAGTGGGGTGTGGAGGATTATATTACTTCGGAATTAGAACTCACCAGATAGGTAAATTGCCCCCACTTTGTGTTTTTCAGTCTCAGTTTAACCTATCTTTAAAATGGGACTGAAAATAAATCATGTGGTTTTGAGATTAATGTGTGACTCAATGACACACTTTAAATGATGCTACATATGAAACTGCAAGTCCCCATTCAAATTGATTAGAATAAATTATTTTATTAGTTATTAATAAAAATTATACCCTAGCCGGGCACGGTGGCTCATGCTTGTAAGCTTCAACCTATGAAACAGCCGGGGCTAGGGATCACGGTTCGAGTCCCGCCTGGGGCCTGTAGCGAGACCTAGTTCCAAAAAAA
>PVHY01001944.1:0-128380 GCA_004024945.1 Uropsilus gracilis | reverse complement strand
TGACAGGTTTCTTTTAATGCAAATTCATAGACTATAATTATTTTTTAAAAAGCAACCTAGAACAGTTAAATTATCCAGCAATTTGATTTAGTGTACATTAATCTGTTGCTATTATGGCAAATCAATATAGGCAAGTCACTATCTCTTTCATTATCAAACTTAACAATCTCAACATTAGTTTGGTTAAAACAATATTAACTGAGCTTGTGTCAAGCCTTCAACTAGGTGCTAAGGTAACAACAGTAAGAGAAGTAGATCTGGTTCATAAATTAACTTGGCTTTGTAATATAACTCACTTACAGAATAGCTGTATCAGCTAAAAAAAATTCCAGGGGCCAGGAGTCTCACTTCCATAGTAAAATATTAGAAGCTATCAGTAAGTAGTGGCAGCCAAAACTTAGAACACTATCTGCCCAGTAAGATGCAGTTTGGAAGATTCTTTTTCCCACTTAAAACCATAGGTAACTACATAATAACTTGCACAGAGGCAATTATGGAGAGTCCAGTTGGACCTTCATGGCCTTGTAGATCTTGGGATGCTCAGAATACCCTTAGTCAAATAAATGGGGGAGAGAGAGGAAAGAGTTGCTATGGCAGAACACATCTCCTCTTTAAAGATTACTCTTTGAGCATTTGCAAGTGGAAAATCAGAAAGCATGCCTCAGTGAAGGTGTCAGCACTAATGCCGGGGAGCTCTTGGCAAAAAAAAAAAAAATGGTGGAAAATTGTGGAAAGAGAAAGAAATATATATATATATATATATATATATATATATACACGCCAGGGTTGCTTAAGGCACAATTTGATGGCATGTCATTGACATTATAGACTCCAGGGGGCGCCCTTCACACAAACAGCAACCGCACAGAGTGATTCTGTTTCTGAGTGAGGACTTCATCCAGGCACAATGTTTTGGGGTCAGCATTAACACCAGAATAATTTCACAATCATATCTATATGGTATTTTATAAATGTAAAGGTATTAATTTAGCAAATCTGCACATAACTGAATATATATACTAAGCCAAGATCTTGAGTACCAAGTTAAGAAAAGCTGACTGGTATCATCAAAAGACACACATCTTCTCTGAATAAACGTGATAGGTGGATATTCTGGTTGCCTTGGTCAGTTTTAGGGCCTCTTTGAGTTGGTGAGACCATGTTTGGGTCAGTCAAAATCTAGAGTGTGAAATTATTGGGAAAACAGAGATAATACCCTGCTGAACTCCTAGACACAGCTTGAATTTATAAACTAAGAAATTGTGCATTAGAATATTTGGCACTTTGTCCAATAGCTTCCCCCAAAGCATATAATTATAAACAAAGGGTTAAAGCTTGAGAGTTTTATTCTCATATCAAATTATTCTAAGACAAGAGAACTCTATAAATATATTTGTTATGGCAGCCTCTTCCCGACTCTCTGAAACTTCTCTCAATGAATGTCATTATCCAAGGCTGCAATTTTCAGACTGTGCTTGCACAGATAATGGCTGTTCATTCATTGTATAACTCCTGGTGAAGAAATGGTCTCAACTTGTCTTTTAAAAAGCTCAACAAGCTAGGGGGAAAATGATGGAAGACAGTAGCTTTTAAGATCTTCTGAATGGGCATGGTTTTCTAAAACCATGTGCAGGGTTTTCTCTAACCCTGTAAAAATTCAGAGTTGCTTCTACCCAGGTAATTCTGTAAAATTCTTTTTGCTAGGCAGATATTTCAACACTTTATTTGGGATATCAATTGACAAAGTAAATGTACATATACTCAACATAAATTTTCAGTTTAATCTTTATAACTTCACTCAGAAAGGCAGGGTTGGACTTCATCCATTCTTTTCAAGAAATAGTTATTCAGTGTTTACTACGTGCCAAAACAATGTTCTAAGTGTTGAAAATTCAGCAATGGAAAAAGAGACAAAGACCCTGAATTCATGAAATTCCATTCAAGCAAGGAAGACAGAATTAGCAAATAAATGTATTTTAACATGTCAGATGATGGAGAGTGAGAAGTAAGAGTGGAGTAGGGTGAGTTGATTGTGACAGAATAAATTTTAAAACATGGTTTGTTTTTTTCATATAGAATGAAAGAGCATGGAGAAAATACTTGCATTAAGCATAACTAACAAAAGGCATACTTAACAACATAGAAAGAACTTTAGTATTCAATACAATGAAGACAACCAAAATTTAAAACAGGGTAAAGATTTAACAAACTTTCAAAAGGTAGCTATATGAATGGTCAAAAAACACCTAAAGTGAAGTTCAACATCTTTAGTTTGTACACCAAAGTTATAATGAAATACCACTACAAGTCAAACAAGGGAGGGGCATTTTTCTAGACTTCTCACACTAACCTTTGGAGAGGGATGGAACGACAGAATTTTATTGTTGGTGGTGAAAGTATGAGATGTGAAGAATGCTATGGAAAATAGTTTGGCTTTTTCTTGTAAAATTAAACATAAACTTACTCTGTGACCCAGCAATTCTACTTGTAGGTAATTGACCAAGAGGAAGGAAAACATCTGTCCCCAGAAAAGCCCTGCATATGAAGTTTATAATAGCTGTATTTATGAGACTAAAGGATAGGGCTCTCCCACCCCTACCCCATATGTCCATCAAAAGGAAAAATGGACAAACTATGCTATATTCCTACCAGAAAAAGTATAATTATTGACAACAACTTGGGTATATTTTCATGGATCTGAAATCAGATCATGGATCTGAAAGAGGAGGAAAGAAGTCAGAAACAAAAGAGTCACATTGTTTGGTAGTATTAGATGAAGTTCAAAAGCAGGTAAAGCTAGTAGATACACTGAAAACCTGAGCATGGTGGCCTGGTGACTGGTAAGGGCTACAAGGGAGACAGAAGAGCCTCGGGCTGATGGACGTGCATACTTCATGTATCCTTGGGGTGACAGTTATATAGGTGTAAGCATCTATCAAAACTCATGAATCCATTCATTAAAAAAAAATGCATCTAACTATTTGCTCATTATTCTTTAATAACATTGAGACCGATTTTTTAAAGAAGGGAGTTGAAATTAAACATAAAAACAAAGCAGATGACTTCAGATGGAGGACAGAACCAATAAGGGCATTTGGTTCATTGGAATGTAGAGACATGACCAGAGTGTAACACAGAGACAGAGAGAGAAAGGTCAAGATGTAGGTAAAACAAGGTAAGATGGATAAACATGTTCAAAATGGAGTTCTGTTAGGAAGGAGTGAGAAATGCTCCCCAAGCCAGGCACGGTAGCTCATGCCTATAAGCTTCAGCCTATGAAGCATCTGGGGCTAGGGATTGCAGTTTGAGTCCCGCTTGGGGCAACACAGTGAGACCAGGTCCCAAAAAATAACTGGGCATGGTGGCGCACGCCTATAATCCCAGCAACCTGAGAAGCTGAAGCTGGGGATTGTTTGAGTCTGTGGTACCCCAGGCAATGTGAGCCTGCGGTTCCATGGGCAAAAATAGTGAGACCTAATCTCAAAAACAAAACAAAACAAAACAAACAAACAAACAAACAAAAGGCCCCCCCAGTGGTGCCTGTGGAGAAGAGGTGAGCCATCTTCACTGGCCCCTACCCAGACTCCCAGATGACAGAGACTCAGCAAAACAAACCACTGCTAATTTAAGCCACTCATGTGAGGTAGCCTTTTTATGAAACAGGGAAGGTGGAAATAGGTTTTGATTCTAAAAGTCTGGGGTTATAACAAAGCCTGAAGTGAAGGAATATTGACTTTGGGACCAGGTGGTGGTAGAGGTCAAAGGACCTGGGGGAGATTGTTGGTGAAAAGTCAGTGAATGTGAGAAAGGTGTTACCAGAAGCTGAAAGAGAAAAGACCTTTGCATGTAAGAACATAAAATTTAGCAATAACATCACCTATTATAACATTAAAATAGAAATCATACTGAATGCACTGATAATCCAGCTTAAGAAATTTACATTGTGGCATTGTTATTTTCTGGTTGTTTTCTCCAAGTTGTTTATAAAATAATGAGAGAGTAAAGTAGTGAATGATTCTTTATATAAAGTTATGCAAATTAGTTGAAAACTCATGTCAATGTAAAAACCTACATTCAAGTGTTGCTAGTAGTTTTATTCACAATTGACATAACATTAAACAACATGACAGTCAAAGGGAAAGCGAAGGATGTGACTCTAAGACCTTTATTGAGACCTCAGATAGATTTAAAGTGGTACCCTTTGACTTTTTAAATAGACTAAAGGTTTGCTAAGGGCTTGCATGGTGAACCTTACAAATTTTCTCAGGTGAACAACTGGGTTTCTAAAAATCTACCAAGGAGTCCATGGTAGAGAAAAGCTAATCTCTAAGAAATTGTTTGGTGTAGATTTTATCTAATGGTATGGAATTTTAGTTGGATTCATAAGAAACCCATAGTGTTTTTAAAGGAATTTCATCAGTTTGGACTGAAAAGTAAAAAGACATTACAAAATAAAAGCTCTTTTCTATTCTGAACTTCTATTGTGGTAAAGCACACTGTGAAACCTACTTGGCATCAATACCTACTTGCCAGTTGATTGAGAGTCATCTTGGAAATGATTCCTGGACCTGCCCCTGATGACACCATGTTGAGAAGAGACAAGCTGTCCCCTCTGGCTCTTATCCAAACTGCAGACTTGTGAGCAAAATAAATGAATGTTATTGTTTTAAGTAATGAGTTTGTTATATAGCAAGAGAAAACTGAAATAGGAATCTTCCAGAAGTAATGATAGACACCATACTAAAGATGCCCAATGAATTCCAAGCATAAAAATTTTATAAAAGTAAGCTGGGCATGGTGGTGTGTACCTATAATCCCAGTTACCTGGGAGGCTGAGTCTGGAGCTCACTTGAGTCTGCAGGTCCGAGACAACCCTGGGCAACATAGTGAGACTTAGGCACTAAAAAAAAAAAAAAAATTATATGAAGAAGCAACCATCCTCCTAAAGATGTAAAATCATACTACTTTGTGAAACCAATTGAAAGAGCATCTCTGTGGGGCTTTGCCCCCAGTTAGACTCACTTGTTTTGTTTTTGCTTTCCATTTCTAGATTTTGCTTTAGAATTAAAGAAAACAAACAAACAACTAACTTTAGTTAATGTACTTTATTTCATTTATGTAAAATACTTGCATGATTCTAAAATCAAATATGCAGAACAAACTATGTTCAGAGTAGTCTGTCTTCTTTCTCTGTCTCCTTCCTGTTCTTCCCTCCCCAGTACATAATCATCTTATTTAATTTTTATTACTTCCATTTGAAAAACTATATATAAACAAATTAATATATACATCTGCTCCATTATACTCTCCAATGAATGATAGCATTGTAAAATTTTCTCCTTTTTGTGTTTTTCACTTAAAAATACATTCAGGAGATGTCTATTTTATTGTTTAAGGATAGTTCTTATTTCATTTTGTAGCTGCATAGCACTCCACTATGTAGATAGTACAGTTATTCATTAAATTTGTCATTGATAGAAAAATGGATGGTTTCAAGTATTTTTAGTATTAGAATTAGTAATCTATCTCAGTTTGAAGACAGGTTTTTCTTCCAAAATATTTATACTTTCTCTGCTTTCTGAATTCAGTCAAGTCACCTAAGAAGGGATACCTCACTCTCAACTTAGAATAGATAGACTGTCCTTACCCACTTACGTTGTTAAGTGGAAGGAAACCAAACAAAATAAGTCCCTCCTATTTTATTATCTTGGGTCCTGTATATTGGCAACATAATTTTACCTTAAGTGACTACTCAGTCTTTCACTGAACTATCTGTTTAGGTTGATTGTGTTTTTATTGCTGTTGAGATCATTTTAAATGACAAGCTATATTATTAAGATAACTTTAAAATGCACTTGTTATTTTACTGAGGTCTTGAGATGTAGTAAATTTGTTTTGTGATAACTTATAAAAACAAATGCCTATACTCTGTGATATGCAATTCAATTCCTAGAAATTCATCCCACAGGAGTGAGACATAAGTACTAGAGTATTCATTGATGACATTATCTACAGCAAAAGATGAAAAATGACCTCATTTCTATGAAGAGGGTAAAACTTGACTGCATTAACTTATATAAGTAGAAAGACACATAATGTAGTTACTTTAAAAAAATATAGATCTGTCAGTTATGACTGGAACTATATCCAACACTCACTTTGTGATATACCAACAAAGGGAATATATCCAGATGGATAGATCAGGGGTTGGCAAATATCCTATAAAACACCAGGTAATAAATATTTTAGGTTCTGTGGGCTATACTATCTGCACAGTTACTTCTCAAGTTGTCTTGGCCCTAACTCAGCTGGTGACAGTACATGAATGAATGTATGTGACTGTGTTCTGATAAAACTTTATTTATAAACACTGAAATATGAATTTTATATAGTATATATAATTTTATATAGTATAGCTTGTATAATAGCAAATGCTCTTTTTCTATGATTCCCCTCCCCCCCTCCCCACAAACCATTAAAAATGTAACACCCTTCTCAGCTCACAGGTCATATGAAAGCAGGAGGCAGACTCTTGTGCCTGTGAACAGGAGTTTATCAGTCCCTGGTATAGGTATATATGCTAACATGTGCTAAGAAGTATTTCTCAAAAGGAATAAATAGAATATGTTAAATATGGAGACTGGGAGGCTGAGTATGGGGCAAGGGGTTTTTCCTGTATCTGCTCTTTCATTGTTTGATTTTAATCATGTGTTTATCCAAACAAATGGTCCCATAGCAGCTGGTTCAGAATCAGATGGGGGTATCTTGGGGTGCAGTTGGGGCTTGGTGAGTCAGAAGCATCCAGGTCAAATATGTGGGCGGTAGGAATGTATACACATGGAATGCAGGATCTGTGATATCCCTGGAGTCACCTCACCTCACCTGGCAAAACCTCACCTGGCAGTTTTAAAAGCTAGGACACATCCACAGGAGCAATGTTAGCTGAAGGGAGGTAACTCTGAAAAAATCTGTCATGACAAGGAGAGTGAGCTCAGAGACACAAAGACACAGCTGGGAGCAGCCTTGTGAACTGGTTTCTTGCTTAGATTTGAACAGAAGGCTAGTTGAGATCAAAAATCCTGTGAGGGCACAAGAAGTAGGATTCCCTTGCTAACAATATCCAAAGCCAGGGAGGAAAAACTTTAACTCGGCTTGAGGAAGCATAGCCTTGAGGAAGTGACCCCCTCTCTGAACTGCATTCCATCATTTATCAAGTGGGGTAAGTGGTTCTGATCTTTCATAGTTGCCAGAAGGATGAAGGGAGTTGATGGAGCTAGAAGCACCCTGAAACCATGGTGGACTGCAAGGTTGCCCACGGAGACACAACCTTGTCTGAACTATGGTAATGTCTAAGGCCAGCATCACAAAACTCCACAGACGTGGCTGAGGGAATATTTTCTTCCAGTGTTCAAAGGTAGAACTCTACAGTCAAGTTGATGGCAGGTTATATTTCCTGGATTTGCTCATGCATCCTCACTGGATCTCCTCTTGCCACATTGCACACACTGTGTCTTGTCTGTGTCCATATTTCCTCCTCTTGGAAGGGTACTCATCACATTGTCTAGGATATCACCCTGGAATCTCATTATAATTACCTTTTTAAGGTCTCCAAATATAGTCACAGCCCCAGTAACTGGGAATTGGGTTAATTTGGAGGAACATTGCAGTCTCCAATGATATCTGATCCTAGCAACAGGGATTAGGAACTTCCTTGGAGAAAGGTCCTAGCTAGTGTCATTAAGTGAAGTATCTTGAGATGAGAAGCTCATCCTGGGTACATGTATAAGCCCTCAATCCAGTGACAAATGTTACTGTAAAAGATATAGGGAGGAGAAGAGGGAGAAGTTGTGCATAGATGGAGACAGCGATGGGATGATGTGGCTACCTCTGGGGAGGAAGAGAACTCAAGTACTGAGGTCAAATCACTGATGTATACCTTCAAGGACTCCCCAAGACTCCAAGTCAGGCATTTGACAGGCGAGCCAGGGCCTTGCATCTGTGAAAAGGACATGGGCCAGCTAGGGGCCACCTTCCCACCTCCTCTCGGGAGCAATCTGTAAGTGCTCCAGACGCAGGGTGGGGGAGATACCAAGGAGCCCAGAGTACACTAGGACCCCTGGTACCTTAATTGATTAGAATGCAGGATGCAAATGAGTGACTGAGTGTGTGTGTGTGTGTGTGTATGTGTGAGAGAGAGAGAGAGAGAGAGAGAGAGAGAAAGAGAGAGGAGAGAGAGAGAGAAAGCACCAGAAAGGACTTTAGTGAAAAACTCTCTTTTCCATCATTAAGGGGATAAGACAATGAAAATGGAACTACCATTTGAACCCAGCATTGCTTTCCTGGGAATTTACCCCAAGATGACTTCAATGTGGGTACAAAGGGACACCTGTAGTCGGATGTTTATTGCAGCACTATTTGTAATTGCAAGGACATGGAAAAGGTCCCAAAACAGATGACTGGATGAAGAAGATGTGGTATATATACACAATGGAATATTACTCATCCATTAAAAATGACAAATTAGATGTTTTTATGATAACATGGATGGACTTAGAAGAATTCATATTAGCAGAAACAAGTCAAAAAGAAAAAAACAGAAACCAAATGGTTTCACTACTATATGGGACATGGGAAAGATAAACAAAAATCCATGAAGAAAAGTCAAAACAAACCAGCAACCAAATTGAAGTACACGACCTGGCGGGGGGGGGGGGGGGGATGGAATAGGGTGGGAACAGTTGGGGGGGAACCCCAGAGATCACAGAGATGTGAAATTCATATATAAATAAAGTATTAAAAAAAAAGAGGATAAGACACTTAGGTTTTTGATGTGGACTTAACTGCATGTCTCATCCCTCTTCCCTCTAAGTGGACCATGTGACTGTCCTTGCCAGCACAAGTGGTAGATATAGGGCTCCCTTCTGGCGCTGGTGGAATGAAGAAACTTTTCCCACTGGCTGGATGAGTTAGCATGTTGGAAGGTGCACATTCAAGATGGTGAGACCACATGTTGGGCAACCTGGGTGAGCTATGAATTCACATTTGAGACTATCCGTACACTCCCATTTTAGAAAAGTAATGCAAAACTCCTTTATGGTGTGTTAGTCCTGGTGGTTAGTCATTACCTAAAGTAATGACATGTGGACCCTTAGAGAAGAGAATAGGCTTCCCCCAGGTCCTTCACTGACTAGCACCAGTTGCTGTGCTCAGAGTGGACTCAGGTCCCATCTCTGCTTAGCCCCACACTTCACTCTCTCACTTGTCTTTACTCTCTGATGTGAACAGAGAGGCAGTCCCTGTGTTGTGCTAACTTCAGCTTGCTTCCCAGCACCCCAGAAACCAGCATGCATTTTCTGAAAACCATGCTTAGTGAAAAAGTGAGGCTGTCAAATGGTAGTTCCATTTTCATTACTTTGAGGGTCCTCCACACTGCTTTTTGTAGTGGCTGGACCAGTTTACGTTCCCATAGAGTATAAGAGTGTTCCTTTCTCTCCACATCCCCGCCAGCACTTGTTGTTGCCCATTTTTTTGATAGGGACCATCCCTGCTGATATGAGGTGATATCTCATTGTGGTTTTGATTTGCATTTCTCTGATTGCTAGTGAGGTTGAGCAGTTTTTCATGTGCCTGTTGGCCATTTGTATTTCCTCTTTGAAGAAGTGTCTTTTTAGTTCCTCTCCCCATTATATGACCAGGCTTCTTGCTTTGTTTTTGCTAAGTTGTGTGAGTTCTTATGGATCTTTGTTATCGGAATCTGCCCAAAGGAGACCTCCATGTGGGTACAGAGGGACACTTATACTCGGAATTTTTTGGCAGCACTATTTATAATTGCAAGGACATGGAAACAACCCAAATGTCCCAGAACAGATGACTGGATGAAAAAGATGTGATATATATATACAAATGGAATATTGTTCATCAATTAAAAATGGCAAATTTGATGATTTCATGATAACATGGATGCACCTAGAAGAAATCATATTAACAGAAACAAGTCAGAAAGAAAAAGACAGAATCCAAATGGCTTCACTAATATATGGTACATAGGAAAAAACAAACAAAAGGCCAGGAGGAAAAGTAAAAACAAACTAAAAAATAAATTGAAGTGCACAATTTGGGGGTGTAGGGTGGTGAGGGAGGGAACGGTCAGGGAGGGGAGAGCCCTGGGGATTACAAAGATGTAAAATAATCATCCATATAATAAAATATTTAAAAAAGAAAAAAACAAAGTGAGACTGTCCAGAGGGAGCTGGGCTTCATCAGGGTTTGATTTGGGTTGGCTTAGAATGGCTGCATTGCCACAGGCATGAGAGAAGCCACTGAGAGGTCTGCCCCCCACCCCACCCCACCCTGCAGCCAGACACCATAGAAACCTCCCCCAGTGGAATGTCTGTTTTCACACCAGCTGCAGAGTGCAAAATGATATGAACTTGTCAACATCTTGCCCCTGGTCTAAAGGATCTGAAATCCTATCTGTGTCTGTGTGTCATCAAATCTACATGGGGCTGGGGGGTTCATATCATAGAATCCCAGGCTTCTTGAGCAGGCTTCATGGTTTCTGGCATTGGAAACTTTCCATCCCCACCCTCTAGCTTGCTCTGAACCTCAGCTTCTCAGGTGTAAAGTAGAGACTTTGAGACTGGGGGAGTTGTGATGAGGGTTTCAAAACATCGTGTGTGAAAATGCTATGTAAGCTGTGAAAGGCTCAATTAATGCCAGTTCATTAAGTGTGATAACATATGCAAACTAGCTACCTAGGCCTGTTATGTAAGTAGGTGGGGAGCCTAAATTTGCTTTCACTTGCCCCCTCTGTTACTCATGTTATGATTATGATTTCTTCCCAAGCTCACCCCATGATATGAGGCTTTGGAGGTTATTAAGGCCCCTTCTGATCCAAATTACTATTCATTATCTTCTGGTGGCCAATTTCATTTTGCAAAAGCGGTGTAGCCATATTTCCAGTTCTGCCTGGTGTCAGGTCCTTATTTCTCCTGGGACGTGGTAGCACATGTGAGCGCTCATTGGATGGAAGGTGGGGGTGGTGACAGGGTTTCTGAGGTCAGTTCATATGAGGTCTTATAGGAGCTTTTGGGACACTTGTCCTTGAAATCAGCTACAATGCTGTGGAGGAGCCCAAATAACCTATCCATGTGGAGACAATCTTATGGGGAACTGAGGCACCTAGCTGATTGTCACACCAGTCACCAGGCATGTGGGGGAACCAGCCTGTAGAGGATCCCAGGCCCCAAACTCTCAGTCTTCCAGTTGAAACATTGCAATGAGAGATAGACTATCCCTATGTCCTGTCTGAATTCTCAACTCAGCCAGTGAAGTAAATAAGCATATGGTTTATTCCACTATGTTTTGGATCATAGGAAGTAACTATAAGGGATAGGAGAGTCCCCTTTCAGACCACAGAGTTCTTGCAGAGAGGCTGGTGTACTTGTTTCCTCCTGAGGTCAGACGAGCACAAGACTCAGGACACAGTGGCAGCTGGATATTTCCTCAGGACATTCCACCTCCCTTCCAGTCGTTCTGAAATCATCTGTATATTGCAAGGCTAGTCTCTGATAGATATTTCCTACCCATCCACCTGTCCACATGCAATGCCTAATGGGACTGTGGAGATGCTGGAGAGAAGGCCACTGTCCTCGGAAACTACTATTTTGTAAGGAATAAAAGTGAGAAAGTTGAAAGTTTAAGAAGAATCAAGATGGCTCTAGATCATGATCACACTGTTAAAGGAAACACAGAGAGAGCAAAGGTGGCTGCTACCAGCTAAGGCCAGATGGGCAGGGTGGCTTGTGAAGGCTTCCCTGAGGAGACCACACTGGGCTGAGAGAGCCTTGGAAGAGGGTGGGGATGGGGAAAGAATGTTCTGGGTGGCTGGAACAATACTTCCAAAGGTCTGTGAGTGACAGAGCTGGGGATATGTGGGGAAAATGAAGGCCAGCCAGACCTGGTGGATGGTTTGGCTGGGGAGGGACGGAGCTGCAGAAGAGACAAGCAAATCGTGGACAGCTGTTTGGATTTTCCTCTGAGGCCATGGGAAGCAGGGGGACTTCCAGCATGTTAGCATAATTTTCACAAGTTTGTCTAATACCTCCTAGTCTCGCTTCCAGCACCAGCTGTGCAGAGAGTGAAGCACAAGGGAGGGGGGGGGCTGTGTGAGCATGGGGGAGCCCAGGGGGCCTAAAAAGTGAGGGGTGAGGTTTCAAGTCACAGTCAGTTTCCCCAGGGGCCCATCTTCAGCTGTGGTATGAACTCCAGCATTGAAATGAACTCCAACACTGAACTGGGATGCCAGTTTAGACATACTGTGCTTTTAGTTTCTGGAGAGCAATTCCCCCTCTCTTCTTAGTGTTACTCTGTTTGTCTCTCTCACACGCAGTCTCTCTCTCTCATACACACACACACACATACACACAAACTTGCACACACAATCTGCCTGATATAGGTAAGGAATACAAACTTCTGAGCAACCAAGGTCATGGTCCCCAGAAGACACAGTGTCTAAAAACCTCCTCAGTCTCCCTGAGGGCCCACCAGCTCTTGACTGCAACCCTGTTCCAGCAATCCTGGTACCTGCCTTCTGACAAAGTAGGAGGGACTGCTGAGGGGAGGTACACTTGAGCCTAAACTTGGAGGGAAGGAGACCAAAGGTATGCAAGACTCCAAGACCCCATGACAAAGTGGTATGTGAGCCAGCACCCAGACCCTCTCTACCCACCTGGGGCAGCCACTTAGGACTATGACTTAACAAGCTCGGAGTCCCCTGAAGAGAAGGTAGACCATGGTGGCACATTTTAGAATTATTTCTGTTTGGAATGGAAAGAATAAAATTTTGGTGTTTAAGGGAGTGATGATAATAACAGTGATGAATGCAATGTATTTTGTAGTGTTTTCTGTTTGCCAACCCCCACAAATACCCCCTTAATCTGCACAGAGAGTAAACCCTTAGCTTTCTAGAAAGTTCTGCTATCTGATACAACTCCCTCCCCCTCCACAGCCCTCCCTGGAGCTCAGGCTGAAATGCCTCCCAGTTGTGTCATCTTGGGTGTACACAGCTGTTTCTTCCTTGGCTTTCAAGAACCCCTCAAGTCCACATCCCATGAGGGCAGGCATGGAGGATGCTGCATGAAGCCCACGATGAGGGCCCCACTGACAAGGGTGGGGGCTGTCAGGGGTAGGAGAGGCCCCGGATCCCTCATTTCTATCTCTTTCAGAAGGGCAGTGACCAGTCAGTGGGACTGGATTTTGGCCCCATGTGGTAATGGCAGTCTATCCTTCTGAGTGTGGTCCTTCCTGCTGCTCCTGTCTAACTTACATTTTCCCACGCCCAGGCTGTCACCAGCTGCGACCAGCTGTTGGCCAGCCCGGCACTCTGCCTTCTCCCTGCCACGAGACAGCTCCTGTGTCAGCCAGGCCCTGCAAGAGCTTTGACAGGCAGGCCAGCCTACAGGGGCATCCCAGATCCAGCTCCCTGCATCAGATGGAAACTGGGTCAGAGCCCTCTGAGACAGAACTGGGAAGATAGACGTCCAGACAAAAGGAAGGGGTTAGAGGGACAGAATCAGAAATTCAGGATAGAATCAAGAAAGGAGCAGAGAGCAAGATGAGGACAACAAAGCAGGAACATACACAGCCCCCCACACCCCTCCACCTTCACCACCACCCCCACCCACTACCATTACCACTACCACCCCACCCCCACCTCAGCCATAGATCCTGGGAGCCAGAAGTTCCAGGAGTGTTGCCAGGGGCCTCCCCAACCCAGTTGCTCAGAGTGTGGCCCACATAGGCAGCCTGGGGCATTCTACCTGCAGTCTGCAGCCTACCCTGCACTAACAACTCCTGAGATGAACATTCACAGCAACCCTGGGAAGGCCACATGCTCACACGCAAGGCAGGAGAAACAGCTTGAACAATGGCACTGGCCTCTGGCCTCTGGTAGTGGGAGGTGGACACTTACCACTGTGCTGTGAAGGCACCTCCAGAAACACGGCAGGGAAGGGGTGACCTCTGGCACTGAAACAGAATGAGGAGAGGATAAACAGGAGCACAACCCTGCAACCCCCCCCCGCCCCGTCCACCCCTTTCTTTCTGCTGGGGGCCTGCTGCTCCCTCCTCCAGATGGCCCACACTTGGCTTCCCACAACCCCCTTCTCAGGCAACCTTCTGGTGTCCACCCTGAAAAGAAGAAGCCCACTTCTCCTCTCCCTTCCAAGCCACAGCCACTATCCCCACTGGACACCCCCCTGTCTCAGACTGCCCTGCTGGCTCTCACTCAGACATACCTGGGAACTGGACTCACTGTCCTCATCTCACAGATGAAGACCCCAAGGCCCACAAGGTTGCCTGGTCTGTACTCAACAGTGTTTGGAGAATGCCACATGGGGCATCAGATGTCGAGGAGTCCTGGCTTCTGGGGAGGGATGGCAGGCCAAGTGGGCAGGAGCCACAAACCACAGCCATCAGAACAGAGATAAGGGCTTCGTTAGTCAAGTTGTTTCCTGCCTCAGGAGTCTTACTCAGGTCTGAAGGCCAGCAGGTTGCCTGGTCAGTTGCTGCAAATTGGCGCTGAAATAGCAAACACACAGTGATTATTAATGAACTCAGGAACTGGTTGATTCCACAAACAGGAGTTTCCCTTGGCAGAGGCTCTCTTTGTCTGAGCCTCCAGCTCCCTGACAGCAGTCCCCCTTCTACCCTCCACCTATCACAACCTGAGGTTGGGCAGGGGTGAGGACCTCCAATTTAGTGGTTGCTAAGGTGACCTGGAATGGCAGTCACTGGGGATACCCCCATCTCAGGGCACAACGGACCTGGTATAGACATGGCACAGCATCCTATCCATTAACCAACTGGTCTCCCACTGCCCCCTGGCCTGACCTCTGGAACTTAGTACTCAAATGGGCAACAGGCTTACAAAACAGTGTTACACTGACCACATTTTTCTTTAAAAATCTTAACAGGACTTTGTACTCTTGTCTCAGAAACAGAAGATGATGAAGGAGTAAGGTTACTCAGTTGTGACAGTTAAACAAATCCCTGGCTTGTGAGTGACACCTACATGCCATGGTCCCAGAGCTGCTTTAGAAATGAGGCTTGAAGCCTCTAAATGTGTAGAAATGAAAAGCCTTTTATTCCTGATATTTCTGCAGGAAAAATTTTTGCTGATCTGCAAGGCCCAGTAAAACAACTACATTTAAAGCTTGATTTCTGAGATTTTGTAGGAATCCAGTGCTTATACTCTGGTAGGACAGCCATGCTAAGCCCTTGTCACTTATTCCTTCAAGCCTCTGAGCTGGCGCCAGATCCACCTTCCAGGTCAGAAAATTGAGTGACAGAAAGAAGATGGAATGTAGCTCAGGTTGGTAGCAGGGAAGGAATTAGAACTATTACTCCACAAAACCCAACTTATTTCCTTGTGTCAAAGGGGCTCCCTGCATGGCTACACCCCAACATCACCAGGTGACACTAACTAGCAGAGAGGAGAGCCTTCTGCAAGCTGCAAAGTCCTGGACAGAGGTCAAGACATTGGACATCAAAGCTCTGATTCATTACAAGTCATTTTGAGCTTGTTATTTCCTCTACCAGCAGAGCCTTGCTTTTACAGAAGGAACCACCACAGGGTTCCTTGAATAATGAGCATTTAAAATATCACGAAACACAACTTTCCAGGAGCACAAGCTGCTGCAGGGGCGTGGGGGCACTTTGCACTCGGAAGTGGAATCCCTGGAACTGCAGGATTTTGCTTTAGCAAGAGGAGCCCAACTGAGGCCTCCTCGTGAGAACAAATACTCTGGTCACCCCAACCTGTTCACACCCCTGGAACAAGCCACTGAAATTTTTTAACCTCATTATTGTTTGCTGTCACCATGCATATAGTAATTTATGTTTCCTTTAGGGTTTGATGGAGTTATTATTTCCCAAGAGCTTCAAGAATGTCTAATCACCTGCCTACCATTGTGTGTGTGTGTGTGTGTGTGTGTGTGTTGTATGAGAGAGCACACTTATGGATATATACACTTATGGATACATGAATGATGCAGAATGCACCTCTGGAAAAGGCAGAACATTACAGACAGTGAATGGGGAACCATTTTCTCTACTCCCCTTACTTGCTCCTGCCTTGGACTACAATTCCCAGCATGCTGTGTCAGATGAGGGCAATGAAAGCAGCAGCCTGGACAAATGTTGGAGTGAGGGGGTGGAATGGAGGAAACACCTGAAGACATTATGTTAAGTGGGACAGACACAAAAGAACAGAGATGGCATAGCTCTGTTAGATGAGCTATGCAGACTCATTCAGTTCCTGGAGGCAGACACAGAAGGGTGACTGTTAAAGGCCTGGGAGGGTGGAGAAGGGGGGAGTGGTTGCTGAGCCTGGCGCTTCTGTTTGCAGATAGGCATGGATGCTGATGGCTGCACAGCTGTGTGAATATGCCTGATGTCACTGAAATGTGCACTTAGAGTGGTTAAAGTGGAAGGTCACATTTATATTTCATGTCCTGTAAATTTTACCACAATTCAAAAAGCAAAGTCAATCTACTCCTGAATAATCATCGTGGTTACCGCTTATTGAACACCTAATGAGTTCTTGCAACAGTCTTGTGAAGTAGTTATTATCCTTCCAGTTTTAAGATGAAGAAACTGATGTTCAGAGTGGCAAAGTAAAAGTCTCCAAGATTGCAGAGGCAGTAATCAAGCTGTTATTTAATGCCAGGTCTTTCTGGAAGATTGCTCCCTCTTCTGTGTGTGGCCTCCTATCATCTGACTACCTGAGCACCCTCTGCATGGCTAGATGAAAGGATATTTTTTTCTTCTGTAGAACACTCTCAGCCAGGGGCACTCAACCTTGGGCCACTAGGTAGGAACTGCCTCTGGCACAGATTCTGTGCCATCAGCCTGGAGAAGTTAACTTCTCCCTATTCTGCACCCCAGCTTCCCCAGCCAGCAATGGGTTGGCCACACCAGGGGTTGGGCTCCCCAAAGGAGATGTCTGTAAAAAGAAGCCAAATTCATGGTTCAACTGTGAACCCTGTCTTGCTCCAGACAGTCCTGGTATCTACCTGTTGCTTCATGTCATGGTATATGAATCCCTTAAAACTCCAGAGTGTCCTGGTCTGACAGCACTGACAAACTCACCAGCCAGGCTTTGTTTTGGCAACAGCTGACTTCAGACCTCACAGTCAGAACTGCCTCTTGTAAACTCGTATTCTCTTTGGTTGGAAGGCTACAAGGTAAAATCGTCCCAGGGTTGTCAACATTGATATTGCAGACTTTGTTTTGAAGTCACCCAGCCCAAAGGGACAGTTTATAAGTGTCTTTGTTTAACATTTGCAAGCCCATATTGCTAATGATTTGTTTGTTTCTACTTCAGAGCTTGAAAAATCTCTTTTATCTATTGTCTGATAGGGATTATTCTGTGATTTAGAAAAATACAACAAATCAGTTCAATGATTTTTTAAAAATCTAAGTGTACAGGCAGTCCATGCAAAACAGCTGACCTCACAGGATGGGTAAAAGGAGTAACTATTGTGATTATGAGCTAATACTTAGAAGAACCACACTTTTATGTAAATGAAATAAGTCAAAGGTATCATTTTAGATTCTTTGGTGATTTATTGTCACTCAGTTGACTTTACAACTTCTAATTTTATCAAAAAGTGATATGAATTGATTTTTTAAATATGAGAAATATAGAAAAATAAAAAGACAATAACCTCATTTCTTTGATATCTACTATTAAATTTTGAGATATCTGAATTTATATCATTAGTTGTTTTTGATACTCATATATTTATTATTTTTCCCAAATAGCACACATGCTACATTCTCTTTTGTAATGTACCTTTACTCATTGACATGTCAAACTTTCTTTTCAGTTTCTTTTAGTACAGTCTATAAAATCACTATAATAGCAGCTATGTGGTATTCCACCATGTAAATGTGTCCAAGCTTGTTTAACTGTGCTCTTGATTTTTTGCTTTAAAAGATCAAGAAGGATTGAGATAATAATTTCTTTGGCTGAAGTCATGTGCATATCTAAATTGTTTTTGGAAAATAAATTGCTAGAAATTCATGGAATAGATTAAAAAGGAGACAGTCCTAAGGCTTAAAAGTTACTGACATTATAGTCCCCGTAGAAAGCCTAAGAAAAACAAGAGAAATGGAAAAATACTGTAGGTTGTTCTAGACCTCTTTCCCATATCTGTTTCTTCTGTGACTCAGTATGGTAGGTTCTAGACCAGCCCTGGCCAGCCTATTTTGATATCAGCAGTGTTCTAAGACAGCAGTTGTGGGAAGTATACAAGTTAGGCGACTGGAAACCTACCTCACATTCCTGGCTCTCCAATACCAATTGTTGCTTTTCACAGGACACCTGGCTTTGTGAACCTAAATTCCTCCATTTGTAAAATTAGATAATTACCAATGGCCTGTCTTGCTCTTACACTGGAAATGAAAAAAAAAAAAAACAAAACCAAAAAACAACTAAGGGACATGCAGGTGAAATAGTAACATGCTGATTTGTGTTTTCTTTCCCTTTCATTTCAGTCTCCCCATGTCTCTTCTATCTTCCCTGAGCTTGGCTGCATTTTACCTTTCCTTATTTCACTCTAAAACCCACCCTTGGACAGGCTTCAGTTGGGTGGCCAACAATGACCAAGCCTTCTTGAATCATTAGAAATTAGAAGTAATCTCTCTTCATTGTGCCTCTTTTCGGATTATCTGGAGCCTTTGAAATGCAAATTGATCCAACCTGCAGCTAGGGAAACTGGACTTTCCAGGACCTCCAAGTGACCTCCACAAGCCTGCTCCCAGCCCCAAGTAGGTAAGACTCTGGCGGGCTTCTGAAGATCAAAGGGACACTGTTCTCTAAAGTTTACTACCAGAAAACCTAGATTAGCGAGTAGTTCCGCCCCCAGTGGTTTTAATATCAAATCTCCATTAAGACGGGCAGGATGCAGGGATTCTGGCCTTGGGCTCTGAGCAAGTCAAGAGAGAAGTTTCTGTGACATCTCAAAAGAGGGACAAGGTAAATTTGCTTCTCTGAAGTCTTGATAGAGAGCAAATCAACAATCAACGTGGTGAAGAGTGGGGACTCTTGCATAGAGGTAAATTCTGAGGGAACATATTTCCCAAATATAGAGCATTATACTCAACCAATTTATCAATCAAGTGTAAGTTAAGAAAAAAATAATTCAGACATGAAAGATCTCAACAACTTCTCACAAATTCTTCCTCAGGAAGTTACTGCAGAAGATAAATATAGAATACATCAAACAATGACTCATGAAACTTTAGTCACTTAAGTAACAGACACCAGAGATCCCCAAGATATGGGAGATAGAAGCTAAGGTCTTCCCAAGTTGAGAAAATAGAGCTGTAATTCTGAGGAAATGAACACAGTTGCTTTCACTGGCATACATGCATTAGAGATGTACTTACTTACTTATAGTAGAGAACTGTACAGAAATCAAAAGAGCATTACCCCTCTCATGTACTTAAGTAAATAGTTGCCAGCACAGGTGTATGAGAGAACTACCCACTGCTGGGGAGAAGGGCCATTAAAAGATGAGAGGAAAGAGTGCTGGAATTTCTGCCTACTTCCAAAAGTTGGACCAGAAAATCTCAACTAAACTACTAAGAAGGGTTTTGGTCTAGTCTTGGGGAAAATCTAATCTGAGACTAGTCATTGTTTTCTTTCAGTCTAACAATGACTAAAAGCAAAGGAAAAAAGGATTGTTTCCATGCTATTTAACCTCAATCCATAACAAGAATATTTTTAGGCATGAAAATTATCTGGCATCCATCATAAATAATATTCACATTTTCTAACTGCTGGTCAGAGTTACCACCAACAAAAGAAATAGGAAAATACAGTCATACAGAGGACAAAATGTAATTAATTGAAACTGACTCATAAATTACACAAGTGGGGAAATAATACATAAAGACTTAAAAATAGTTGTTGTAACCCTTTCCTATATCTTCAAAAAGTTAGATGAAAGTGTGAACATATTTAACAGAGTCATGAATGATATAACTAAGACCCAAACAAAACCTCTAGAGACAAAAAGTTTTTATATCTAATATGAAATATATATGGGGGTGGTATTAATAGCAGATTACACATCATAGCAATAGAAAGTATCCTAAAGACGCGGCAGTAGAATGAAAATATTCAGAGGGAAAAAGACTGAAACAAAAGTAAACAGAACATCAGTGTAATGTGAGACAACTTCAAGAAATCAAATCTCAGTGGGGTTGTTACAGAATACACTCCACCAACAAATATCCCTATATCCTGGTACACATACAATCATGGAATCCCTTTCCATTGAGTGTGGCTTGGGCTTAGTGATTCACTTCTACAGAACAAGATAAAGCAAGTGTGATGATGATGCTGAAGAGCAATTTGTATGCAAGTTCTGGAAAAGAAGTGGGGGAGAAAAAAACAGTTTAAAAAAAATGCCAAAAAGTTTCTGGTTTAATTAAAAATTATAAACCCATAGGTCCAAGAAGCTAAAACCAGTGTGGAAAAAAAGTTGATCAAAGGCATGGTATCATCAAATTACTTAAAACTAGTGATAAAAAGAAAATTTATAATAGCAGTCAGGGAGGAAAAAATATGCAAAGAAAAAAATTGATAGGGATGATGACACATTTCTCATCACAAACTATGTAAACTGAAAGACAATGGAGTGACATCTTTAAAGTAGTGGGGGGAAAGCCTGTCAATAGGGAACCTTTCATACAGTGAGATTATCTTTCAAAAGACAAAGGTGAAATAAAAACTTTTTCAGACACATGAGAGCTGAAATAATTCATCACTAGCAGAATTGTATTACAATAAATATTAAAGGAATTTCAAGTGGAACAAACATTGCAGGAAACTAGAAAAAGAAAGGTGAAGTAAATTCAAAATACACTCAAAGGAAAGATAAATTAGAACAGAAATCAAAACAGAAGCTCATAATATGAAAGAAATTAGTAGAGAAAATGAACAAAACCAAAGCCAATGTTTTCTTTTTTGAAAGCAAAGAACTTAAAATTTAAAAAAAAGCAATCTTGAAAATGATGATGAAAGCTGGAGGTTGATACTACCTGACTTCAAGATTAATTATGAAGCCAAAGTAATTAAGTCAAGATAGATAAATTGATAGAACAAAAACATATATCCATCCATACACAACTGATGTTCAACAAATGTGCAAAAGCCAATTCAGAGGCAGGAGTATTTAAACAGGTGAACATTCATAAATAATAGAATGAACTTTGATCCATATCTCACACCACATACAAAATTTAGTTCAAAATGTATCAGATAAATGTAAAACATAGGACTATACAACTTCTGGAATTAAGATCAGAAAAAATCTTTTTCATCTGAGTTAAACAAAGATCACCTAGAACCTCTCCTCCTCACCCCCCACCCCCAAAAAAGAAATCAAATGTGAGGGGTAGAGGTGGGATAAAACTGACTTTGTCAATGTCAAGAACTTCTGGTCTTCAAAATCACTCTTAAGAAAATGAGAAGCCAAGGCTGGGCATGGTGGCGCATGCCTGTAAGCGGCAGCCTAGGAAGCCACGACTAGAACCAGGGATCGAGGTTAGAATCCTGCTCAGGGCAATGTAGCAAGACCTAGTTCCAAAAGAATAGCTAGGCTTGGTGGCACGCACCTGTAATCCCAGCTACCTGGGAAGCTTAGGCTGGGGATTGCTGGAGTCCATGGTAGGTACTCTGGGCAATGTGAGCCTGTGGTTCCACGGGCAAAAACAGTGAGACCTAGTCTCAAAAAAAAAAATAAATAAATAAAAAAATAAATAAAAATGAGAAGACAAACCACCGGGTGGAAATAGATTGTAAAGCATGTTTCTGAAAATAGATTGTGTCTAGGAAACAGAATTCTCCAAACTCTGTACTAAGAAATCCAACAACTCAACTGTGGGATGAAAAAGGTGATGGTGATCAAAGAAGATACATGGAAGTTAAATAAGCTCCTGAAAATAAGCACAGCATCATTTGCCATTGCAAGATGAATATTAAAATCACAGTGAAATACTGCTAGATGCCTAGCATTAAGTGGTCTGATTGTACTAAATATCTGTGATAATGTGAAACAATTACATTTCTCAAAGACTGCTGATGGGAAAGTAATATGCTATGAACATTTTGGGACAGTTAGGCAGTTTCTTAAAAAGTAACCATCAACAAAAATAATTCACACACATACAATTTCTTTATGACTCAGTCTTTCTGCTGTGTATTTTCTAAAGAAAATGAAAATGATTGTTCATAGCAACTTTCTTTGTAACAACCAAGGGAAAAAAAGAATCTCATATCCTCAATAAGAGAATAGAGAAGAAAACAGGACATCAATATAGTGGAATATTACTCAGCAATAATAAGAAATGAACTATTGATAAAGACAATAAAGTGGGTAAATCTCAAAGTAATTATAACCAAATAATTGAGAAGAGATATAAGTACAAGCGTATGAATCCATGTACATAAAATTCTAGAAAGTGCCAATTATTCTGTACTGACAGAAAGCAAATCAGTGGTTACTTGGGGTGGGAGAGGACCAGAGAGACAGAATACAAAGAGACACAAAGGCATTTCAGGATAGGGACAGGTATGTTCATTTTCTTGATGTGGTGATGGTTTTACAAGTGTATGCACATGTCAAAGTTTATCAAGTTGTGGAGTTTTCTTTTTCTCAGTTATCTGTTTAATACACACAATACTAATTAAAATCAATATATGAATAAAGATTACAATATGGAACAAAGAGTTGTTTCTTTACCATACAAAATAGACTCTGGTTATGAAAGACAAGCCATTTCTTTCCTTGCCAATAAATTGAAAAGGCATGGTTTGATAATGAACAGATTTTGAATAAAACCTAAACCTATGCCACTTGAAAAATGTATTGGTAGTGCTCTAGTTTTATCTTCATTGGTAAAATTTTTTTTTAATTTTAATATTTTGTTTTATTTTTGAATTTCATGAAACGTATGATTGTTGATCCCCTTGGGAATGTCCCTCCTACCACCACCCCTCTGGTTGCTCTGCCTCCTTTCTTACCACTGTTTATCCATGTTTGGCCCTTTGGTCTTTTACTTTTCTGGACCGATGTCCTTATCCTCGGTGACGATATGCTTCCTTGGGATATGGTAGACCATGCTACTTAGATTTCCAGTTCTAACTTTGTGTTCAGAAGCCAGTCTGAACTCGTTTGGCTTGTATCAGTGCCTTTTCCTTCTTGATGGCTATCACCTCCATCTGTTTTCTGTTCCATTTTGTTGCTTCTTCACCTTGTGTTTCAGATCTTTGGCTTAGAGAACCTGACTCCCAGCCCTTTTTGGTAGAGAGGTTCCTCCGTGGGGACAGCCATCAACAGATGGTAGGCCTGACTGGTTTCAGTTTTAGGTTGCAACTCAGCTGTGGAGCTACTGTCATTTCTGTGGCCTTCCTTCTCCATGCCCTTGCTGAAGGCATCTCTGAATGGAAATTTTGGCTCCCAGCCCCTCTGTGACATTGTAGATGTAACTCTGTATTAGGTTGTCTCTATACTTAGTCTTGCAGTCCAGTGTTCACTGTTTCTATCCATGCTCTTTTTGAGTCCTGGCCGGGTGGTATGTGTGTCTAGGGCCTTTATTGTTGCCTCTTACCTCTTCTATATCTGTGGTTGGGTCGGACCATCAAGTTTTCCTTATTCCTGATGAGGCCTGCCTGGAGGGGAGACAAGCTAGGGTGGTTAATGACTCCACCCCCCCACCCCCACTCCCTGCAAAACCCAGCCTGCCTCCTTGCAAGGTCCAGGAGCCCATACCAGTCCAACCCAGCAATCTTGGGCTGGACCCCAGCTCCATCCCCACCTTTCATTAGCAAAATGTTTAACATCTAAAGCAAAATAGAGCCATTTTGGACTTTAGTACAACATGTCACAGAAAAGAAGATGAACACAAGTTTGCATCAACTTATAGATTTTTTTAAAATATGTGAAGTTTATTGTTCAATAAAACTGTAAAAACAACAAAGAAAATTACATTAAAAAAAAACAAACAACAACAAAAAAGCATAGAAACAACCTGAGAGTTTAACAATGAATGGGTGGATTAAGAAGATGTGGTATAAACAAACAACAGAACCACAGAATACTACTCTGTTATAGAAATTAAAAAAGAAAAAGAAATCTTGCCATTTGCAACATGGATGGAACTGGAAGAGGTTATCCTACGTGAAATAATTCAGAAGGAGAAGGTAAAACACCAGATGATATCATTCATATATGAAAAATAAATGTACCAAGTGAATGAACACCAAAACCAAACCAAAACAAATTGTAAAAATTTAGTTGTAGCGTTGAAGCTACTGGAGGGGAGGTAAATGGAGGTGAGTAGCAAAGGGGAGAGTGGCTCTGTGGACCATGGTAGAGGATTATGGGAGTTTAGGTGTTGGGTGAGATATGGGGACATATTTTGAAGAGGAGTAGACCCACACCCCCAAATCATGAACACTGATGCCATTATTATCACTATTACCTCAGTAAAAACTAATTTGTAAAAAAAATAAATAAATAAGGCAACAGACCTGGTATAGAACTTTGGGGGTTGGGGGGAAGGTTCACCACAAGAGACAAGAGACAGGAATGCCAACTGCAGTGGAGAAGAGAAGGGCTAAGACAGAGCTGGGCATAAGATTTTCCAAGAGGATTCTAACAGGAGGATGGGGTGGTACGGGAAGGATGCTGCCAAGGAACAAGCTGAAGACATGGCCTGTATTGTGTGTCTGATGTGATAATAAAAATGTTAAGGAATTACAACTCCATTGGAAAGCTTGGATGTGACTGGGACTGAGTTCATTGAAAGCAAAGGAAAAAAAAAAGTTTATCTGAGCCCAGTCATGATGGCGGGGGGCCGCTGCACCTCGTGCTTGCACTGACTCCATCCACCTCTGGAGGGTGGGTGGGATGGAGCCATGGGGTTCGGTTCGGAGATGCTGTCCCTGCTCGCCTGCCGATGCCAAGCGGGTCTCTGGTGGCCCTTCTACGCCTTCTTCAGCCTGGACATGGGCACCACTGTGCCTGTCCCACAACCTGCTTTCATCCCCCTACGTGGTGGGGGTGGGGTGTGGCCGAGGGTCCTTTCTGGGGCTTGCCCAGAATGGCTGGAATCTCACATCTGAGTCCTGCCAAGAAGCAGGGTGCAGTGAGGGAGGGGGGAATTCGCCATAATTCTCTCTCACTTTGCCCCCACTCCAAGGGGCCCACACTAGCTATAAGTGCATTTAGAGGAACTTCAAACACAGCAACAGAAGAGGTTAGGAACATCAACAAAGACCCTGAAAACACATGCCTCTTAGGCAGGACTCAAGAGCAAGACAAGATGGCAGAACACTGAACTGTGAGAACAAACATGAAACAACTATGCCTACTACTTCACTGGGGAGCTGTGACCAAAAACCCAGCATAGAGATGCTGTCAATAAGGAACAGCACACCCCCTTTGCCAAAGGGAGGATGCGTTCAGAATGGCTGTGGCCCCACAGCAAAGCTTTTAAAAAGGAGACTAGGAGACCTACCACCAGCTGATGGCTGTCCCATCGGAGCAGCTCTACCAAAACATAAGGCTGGAAGTCAGGTCCCTAAAGCCAAAGACCTGAAACAAAATGAGAAGGAGCAACAAAATGAAGCAGAAAACAAGAGAAAGAACAGCTACCAAGAAATAAGAAAAACTGATACAAGCCAAAGGCACTCAGATTGGTCTATGAAGGCAAAAAAAGACTAAAGGGCTTTAGTCCTTGGACTAAACAACAAAAAGAAAGGAGGCAAAGAGACCCAGAGGGGGCATGATGAGGTAGGGTATTTCCATGGAGATCAACAATTATGCAATTATGTATTGTACAAAACCCCAAAATAAAAATTATAATAATAAAAAAAAAGGAATACAAGTGATAAAGTGGTGTTTAGACATTTTTTTAAATTACTATATTGAGGATGCATTCCTTCTAGCAATAAACTTAAAATGAAAGAAATGGTTCTATTGGTTTAAATTTTTATTTAATAAAAGGAAGGTGAAGTTTAGCTACCTCCTCCTCACTCTTAGGTATCACTCCCCAACCTACTATCTAGACAGAAGAGGGGACTATATTTCTCCAGCAATAGACTAATAAAGCTAAGTGGTGAAAAAATAATAAAAGAAAAAGAAAAAAGAAAATCTTTAGCCCAAAAAGCTGTCAAGACAAGAAATGCAATAGTAGTACAGAGTGACTGTCCTAGAAACATACTGACATAGGCATAAAAGTTTAAGGACAGATTTTTTTTTTTCATTTAGTGAAGTTTATATCCTATATTAGGAAAAATGAAGGGAAAGAGGAACTGGGGTTGCTGTGTAGATGAGTGGTTGGTGATAGTGCAGAAAAGAACTCAAGTCTTAGTTCCCACACCAAGAAATCAAGAGAAAAATTCAAGAAAAATTTATCAAGAAAGTAATGAAGTGACGTGATGAATATACTGACTCATCTAATTGTCATGAACCTAATCATTTCATAATACATATATGTGTCAAGTCATCATG
Organism: Uropsilus gracilis; assembly: GCA_004024945.1. Taxonomy (NCBI): domain Eukaryota; kingdom Metazoa; phylum Chordata; class Mammalia; order Eulipotyphla; family Talpidae; genus Uropsilus; species Uropsilus gracilis. Next base: position 101,789 of record PVHY01001944.1, on the reverse strand, counting down.
TTGTCACCTTAAACTTACATGGTGCTATATGCCAATTGCATTGCAATAAATCTGGAAAAACAGAAAATGAAATGGTATGTTATGTAGCTGAAGGAAAGAAAAATGTTGCCTCTGGGGGATAGAAATTAGGGCAGGGAATTCAGAGGCAGAAGAGAATTGGTTGTCATAAAAAAATCAACACTTTCTGACTTTTCAAACTATGTTGAAATAGTTCTGTGGCCCAAAAATTTAAATTAAAAAAAATCTAAGCAATGTATGAAAAGAATACTGGAGAACATCACTAACAATGAAAACAGTGGCGGTGACAATTTCCCCTGCTTTTTTGTTTGTTTGATTTTCCAAGTCTATTTACTACTTCATAAAAAAAGAAAATAAATGAGTCAATATACACCAAAATAAAATAAAACCCATCCTGTTTACAATTTCAATAAGGTAGAGGAAAAGACTGAAAAAAAAAACAACAAAAAACAGCACCCATGTTGGAAATTCCCAGAGCCAGGAGCTCTGGCTGTCCTGTTTGGTAGTTCCCGGGAGCAACACACTTCCCCACCCCACTACATCCAGATGGGAAATCACCCTGGGATCATTCCAGAGTGGAAACCCAGCTTCCCGAGAGCCTGAGGCCTGTGAACACCTCCAAGGGTTAGGCTTTTAAAGCCCTCCCAACCTCCCACATACATGCAGCAACAATAACATCAGAGGTTGACACGAGATTCCTGCCATTGTTAACAGAACCTGCCACCTCTCCCATTTGGTAACTTCAATTTTCCAGACATCTCTCCCACAGAAAGGAAGTGGGCAGTGAACATGGTGGGTTAGTTGAGTGAGAAAGGAAATGAGGAAGAGTTAAGTTCTATTCTACAGAGAACTTCCTAAAAGTTTCCAAGGGGGAGAAAGATAAGAAAAATGGTTCCGGTGTGCATCTGAGTTCCCTTTGACCAAAAAGGCATGATGAGTTGAGACAGGTCCAGAAATCTTTTCAACTTCACCAAAGTCAGAATTTATTTATTTTTTTAACAGATAATGGATTTTATTCAGTGTCTAGAAGATTAAAATAACAGTGTAAGGCATAGAGTTTGAGCTTCTGCAGGGGCTCTGTTGTTTTAGATGTGGTTAGCAAGAAAAGATTGTTAAAAGGGCAATTCTTGGATAAACAATCCAAGTAAAATAAATGACTAGGTCCTATAGATTAATAATGGGGATGGAGATGGGAGGTGTAGCATGCTCTGTGTGATAGTTTCATTTTTGTAGGTCTGCGAAGAGGATGGGAAGCAACATGGGTCTTTTGACCACATTCCTTTTATTCAGAGGAGCTGAATGTAGGAAACTGGGTCTACTACCATGTGAGAGACACTGTTGCTCTTTGACTCTCAAGTGTCAGAGCTGGCTTGTCTGGGCCAAGCCCCAAACTGATATTGACCTAACTGCCCTGGTCCAGTGCTAGCAGTCATGGATATGAGGGTTTCCTCAAGCCAAGTAAAACCAAGACAAGGGTCCTGATAAATCTTTATTGATGGCCATGGTGTGAAATTGCTTGTAATTCCAAAGTCAGAATTTAAACCTAGGTTTTCTCCCTCTATCCTTGCCCTCTTTCTGCTTTCTCTCCTTTGGTTTTTTCCTTCTAATTTTTTTTATGGGTAAAAATACTAATAGCAAACACCCGTTTGGGTCTTTGGGGCACTTAAAATTTCATATGGGGTCCAGAAGTAAAATTAAAAGATGAATGAATGGACTTTGAAATATGTGTCAGGGCTATGAACAGTTGAAATGGGCAAGAACCAAACTAAGGTGGGTTGGGGAACTGTAGAGTAAATGATTAAGGGAAAACCATGTTTGAGCTGAAGCCTGATGAGCTGTGGAAAGATCTGGAAATAGGGTGTTTCAGATACTGAGAAAAGTCAGTACAAAGACCATGAGATGAAAGTGGAAAAAAGTTATCTGACTCTTCTCAGAGCAAGGAGCTGGACACCTTCCCTGGTAAGACCATCTGTCCGGTCTGCAGCAGCATTCCCTGGGAAGTCAAACTTGAACATAAGATTTGGTCACAGGAAGATTATTGGGAAGAGTTCCTGAATGGAGTGAAAGCAGCAGAACCAGGTGGAAGGAGATTCTTTCCCCAAGAACCCTGACCTTGCTAGAGCCAGGTCACATTGGGTGAAAAATCTACCATTTTTGGAGATGAAAAAAATCCACCATCTTTATTAACTTTATTAAGTCTTGGACCTGACAATCTTCTCTGCCTTCTGGCCGGGAGATAATTGTTTGTCTGCTACCAAAAAAGTCTCCCGACTTTCACACTTACCTAATTGATGAATCACCCCACCTTCCATTGTCTTTATCAAATGCACCACTTAGTTCTCAACAAGAGTCACCAACACCATTGTTCCTCCCTCCTGCCAGCCTGTCAAATACCTGGGGTGCTACAGGCAAGTACACCCACCCTGACCCTGCCCTTCCTCTCCATGGGTACTTCATTCAAGTCCATCATGGAGCTTCTAACAACAGCACCCCTGTTTCAGACACTTAAGGCCCCACTGATGATAAGTGATGAGATCCTGGCCAACAGGATGGCAAGTGATCTGACACCAAGATCCCAGGTGGAATCTGCCTTCTCCAACCACTGTTGATACCACCATCTCTGAGCTGGAGATGTGTACTCAGTCAGTTTACCTGGCTGTCTTCTGGATCACCCTGTGGAGCTAGTTAAATTAGCCAGAAGGTGCTGAACCTTCATGCTTTTGCAACAAGGGTCTTAGCTAACCTCATGGGGGACTCATAAATAGGGGTGGTTCTTCAGGGGATCTAGTCTTTTATGGACTGCATCAACCAATCATTGCACCTGCCTCCCTCTGAGGAGGAAAGCTTACCTTGGAGCGAGGCAGTGATCTCCAGGCGAGGGCAGTGTCCAGGAAGGATCCCAGTGGACACCATCAGCAGGCAGCTACTGGTAGCTGTCAGGGAGAGTGATGTGGTCCTGACAAGGCTATGGGCCTGCATGGGGGCAGCCACACTGCCCTACTTGGGACACTTCAATGCAAAGAACAATTCACTTCCTTTCCTGCAGAATCAACATCTGGAGGCTGAGTGCCTGAAGCCCATTACAAGTAGCAAAAGAATTTGGACAGGATGCATTTAATCTTGAGTTAATGGTACAACGCTCTGCCAAGATAAACTTCTCAACCTCAACATATTTTATTTTGAAAAACTGTTATTGTCAGGTACAAGGGAAATTCCTCCTCACTTCGGCTGCTGTGCCAGATGACATAATCACTGGATGGGGCCACTTGTTTGGTTGCTATTCTCTTTCGCCCTGTTTCACTATCTTTTTCATCTGAGTAGCTCTTTCCTCCACAGACCCATCTCCCAAAAAGCTGACTGCAATTACTCAGTAATTCTAGCCTCTGACAGCTGCAGGAAAGGGGAAAAACATGTGACTTGAAAACAGACATTTTGGGATGTTTCTAAACACTTGGCATGTTGGGCTTCACCACCACTACCACCATCTCAACCCCAACTGGGTGGGATTCAAGTGGGAATTAAAAGGAGCATGTTGAGCCTAATTGTCAAGCTGTAGAGTAGCACCGAAAACCTACTATGTGGCCAGTATTGTGAGAATAATGACCACATTTACTGTCTGTTATGTGCCAGGCACTGTGTGGGGTATTACTTTGCAGTTTGTAAGGGCAAGAGGTAGGTGGATGCTAAAATGATGCCGATTTTCTAGAAAGGAAGATGGAGCCTCCGCTAGACTAAGCCATCTAACAAATCGGTGTTGAAACCCAAACAGTGAGACAGGCCTTGGGCTTTAAATTTCAAGAACTTTCCATCCATCATGGCATCTGGTAAGCAAAGAAACTCAAAAAAGTATGGGACAGAAATGATTGAGTCACCTGGGCCACCCAAGGGTGGAGGGTCATGGTCTGCTGCTAAAGGGTCCCAGCCTGGGACGCATCTTGGGAAGGTCTGGCACTTGTGGGCACCCCAGAAATCTGGGATTCCTAGAGTTAACCTCAGCAGTCCAGGTACTGGCAGATGCCTGTAGAGTGCTCCCTAAGCACTCAGCTCTCAGCCCCAGGAAAGCTATCGGTGCTGGTGTGCTGACTCCGCACAGAAGCAAGGAGCTTGGAGTCTCTTTTATGGGACTTAGAAGCCCACCCTTGGGTGCTGTCCACCTGGACTCAGGATAGGATGCATTGGGGACAGAAGGGAGGATCTGGAGGCCTGCTCCATCACAGAATGTTCAACCATGCAGCAGGACTGGGGATAGACACCACCTCTGTTCTGGACATGGTTTAATGTCAAACCCTGGGTGTATAGTGGCTCAGATATTTTCCAGCTGGTGACAATGACTGGGCTGGGGTCACCAGTTCTGCTTCAGATAAAGAACACGAGGCTCAGAAAAGTGACCTGATCTCCCTTCAGCACTAGAGGAAAGTCTCCTCTAGGCCGCCTTCTCTTCCTCTCTCCCCTAAGAAATCTAGGAAGGGATGATTTCTTCCTAGGAAATCTAGGAGGGGATGATTTCTGCTGGTGGAGAGAAGACAGGCTTTGGAGTTGAAGAGCTGGGTTAGACTCCCAGGTTGGTAGTTGGGTGCCCTAGCTAAGTGACTTGGCACCTCTGAACCCCAATTTTCCTATCATAAAATGGGGTGATCTTTCTATCAGAGATAGTTCTGTGTGTCAGAGCCATCCCAGTTGTGAAGAAGCTGGATTTATTGGAGTTTGAACATACCTCCCATATTTTCTCCCGTCTTGGAGGCATATACCAACTTCCACACAGATGTGTGATTATTATGATCTATTTATTTTTACCTGTCACATTCTAAAAATAATTTGGCAGTTTAGGTAAAAACAAACCCAAAGGAGAAGTCAGATGTTGTCTCCTGAATCTGTGCCCCCGCCAAGCACTAACACAGGTGTATGTTTTGTCATGAAGGGGTGGGAGACAGCAAGAAGCACAACGATGTTGGGTAGTCACCCTGTGCTTGCTCCCTAATACACATGCACATAGACTACATGGTGCCCAAGACCGACCCCTTACTGCTGTGAGCACCAATGAGTACCTCATGTATTATCCCATCCATGTATGGTCCCCTGTCTTAGCTTCCCTAAGGCTGCTATGACAGCAAGGCACAAACTGGGGGCATGCCCTCACAGTTCTGGGATTCCTAAAGTCTGCCACCAAGATGTGGGTGGGGTGGCAGTAACTCTGCAACTGTAGAAATCCTTTCTGCTTTCTTCTAGTCCATGGAAGCTTTCTGGAAACCTCAGGGTTTCCAGGAACAGAACTCCAGCCTCTGTCCTTATTGCTGCATGGCCAATTCCCTGTGTCTTCTGCTGTCTCCTGAGGACACCCCCATACAGGTGTCAAGACACTTACTTCAACATGGTCTCATCTTGACTCACTACATTTGCCCAAGCCTGTTTCCAAGCTAGCCCACTTTCTGAGGGCCTAGGAGTCAGAATGTCAACATGCCCTTTGAGGAGGGGCCCAGTTTAATCATGCCACTCCACTTAGAGGAGGTCCTGTGACCACTGGTGACTCTCACTGATGGGACCCCACACCTTTGCTGCATGTGCTTAGCTGTCGAGGTTCCTCTCTCCATCTCTCTCCCTCCTCTCCCACAATTATTTATCAAGGAATTAATCTATTCCAGGAATGGTGCCAAGTCCTGGGTGCCAACAGCAGACAAAACAGATGGTGGGAAAGGTTTTCATGACGTCAACCTTACCCACAGGTCCAGGGTCCTCTCTGAGGCCACATGGGACACCCTGGTCACACTCTGAGTGTGGTCCTGTAGGTGATTGAAGACTGTGACACGACTCCCAATGCCTTTGGATGAAGCACCTTTGATTTTTATTTCTTGTAGTTGGGTAACTGGACAGTATGTGAAATAGACCAGAACCCTCTGGAGAATGACAGTGGCCATAACAGTCACATGGAGATGACAGGCATAGAGCTGGAAGACCCTGGACCAACTGAGACACGTGGTCCCCTCCTGGGGCCCTTGTCTCCAGGTCCTTCCTAATTGCTGGCTGCTCTCTTCTGCAAGACTTGTGGTGTCTTCTGCATACCTCTGTTTGAGTCATAGTTCCCTGAAGTAAGTGCCTTTTTTGCCTGGCATCTTGGAAAAAAACCAGTAGGCAAGGCGACCGTCTTAGTGGATGTGCTGACACCATGTAATGGAGGCAAGAGGATGAGTTCTAGGAAGCCAGGGGTGAAAAGAAAGATAATGAGCAGTCAGCTGGCTATACAGAGGAGCTGGGAGAGGAAAAGGCCCTCTGAGGTGATAGGACATCTACCTTCAGAGGAGTGGGCACCGGGGAGGGGGACCCTTGGTGGTGCTGGGGTACTGTGGGTGTGCCTGCTCACAGATGGCACCCCTGCCCCTTTTCCTGGGAGAACTCATCTAATGCTCACTTTGGGCTAGTCCAAGGTGACCAGGAGAGGGACATTCTCATCCTGAACACTTGTAGTTCAGTCTTACTTCTGCTCTGGTGTGTTGAGGAAGAACAGGCAAAAGAAGGCAGAGTTTGGCAGAGGAGGTGTTAGCATTTGGTCGAGTGGCGTTTCTTGGCTGCAGCAGGAGTGAGTCATTTTACAAGCATTACAGAGAAAGAGCTGGGGTGGCCAGGTGGTCTCTGGGAGGCAAAGGTCACCGTAGCCACTGCATCTTGGGGTTAATCTCAAGGGCAAGACACAGGCTTGCAATGGACCCAAATCAGGACCTGCCACAAAGGACTGTCACATACCTTCATACATTTGTTCCATATCTTGGGGGCACAGGAAAGGTACAATTCCAGTTGGAAAAGACAGTTGGCTTTTAATGGGCGCTGGCAGTCAAGTGGAACACCAGAGGCACAAGTGGTGGCCCAGATGTGTGAAAATTTATGGAGTAGCCACAGGCTTAGGGGCGTGTCTTGGTGCAGGAGAAAAGGGGAGGATGTTGGAGAAGCCTCCAAAGGCATCAAGGAGTCACTGGGCGGTCAGCCTGCTGTCAGTCCAGCCACCCACACAGCTGGCTTCTTTCTGGTCTCTCTAGCCCAGGCCAGCATGCCAGCTCCCTGGGGAAGAGGCCAAAATAGTGCAGACCAAAGGGACCATAGGGGATCCTTGAAGCCCCCCAGCCAGCATGTTTCACCAGCACCTCTGAGTGAGCTTCGTTGATTCCACCCTCCCCGCCCCACACCCACTTGGCCTTGGAAGCTTCTGTGGAATCCCTGCTCGAGGTGGTGGTTTCTTGAGTGATGACTCACCACAGGCCTGGCCTTAGTCCAAATCCATGCTCTACATGCAAGCCAGCTGAGAAGCCAAGAGCAAATCCTTGCCAGCTCTCAGAAAGCTGGGCCTGCCAGCGGGGCTCACTCTGGACAGACACGGGGGCCAGATGGGTGGCCATGGGTTATATGTGAGGAAGTGGGTTGAATACCAAGATGGTGAGTCCTGCTCCTGTGCCTTCTGTCTGAAGTGGGATGGAGTCCTGCTGGGATGCTGCTGAGTCTCTTGGGAAGATCTCTCCCTGCTGGCTGGCTAGTAGTGGCTGCTTTCTTGTGGACATTCTTGGTCCATGAGAACAGGCACCACCACCTTGCAGTGTTGCAGCTGGTGGTTCTGCAACTTCTTCCTTCTTAGTATGTGACCAGCCAGAGGTCAAGGAGTAAGCTGCCTCACTTCCATGTCCACAAAGCTGGCACCCAGGGGCGGTGAGTGAATGTGGACCAGAGTGGGAGAAGTGAGGAAAATAAGGATGTGGACAGATGAGTCAGAAGAGACAGTCAGGGACTTCTGGAGAGGAGAGGAGGGTGCGGAGAGCACAGGCATGGAGCAAGTCTCAGCCAAGGGTGCTGGGCCCTACATACTTTCTTCTCTCTTAAAAATTATATTTATGGCTGTGTTGGTAGAAAGGCAAATATAACCCAGCTCTTAGTGTTATTATATTCTTTTGCTTCTGATTTTAAAAGCATTGACATTAGGACATTTTCTTGGGCCTAGGCCCCACACAGGGCACCTGAGAGGGAAGCCGGCCATGAGCCCTGGGCATGCTAGTCAGACAACAGTGAGTGGTCTGACCCACCCAGTAAAACCCATCTTTTGTAGGCACAACATCGCAGAGATCCCCAGAAAGGTCAATCACTGACCCTTGGGCTGGCTCTTGGGAAGGGCCAAAGGCCTGAGGTGGCGGGTAGGGGGGCACTTTCCCTGTCTGGAGCAGTGAGTCTTTGTTACCTAGTCTGGAAGTATCTCCATCTTTGAAAAGCAGATACAGATATTCTGGTGCCTTTTATATGCTCCAGATGGAAGCAGAAGCAACAAAACACGGTCACTGAAAGATGCAGGAGGAAGAGGACAAGGTCGACCTGTCTACACTATCTCCCATGTGGGTAAGGGGTGGCACTGTCACTGGAGGAGACAATTGGGTGGGAGGTGCAGGCCAGAACAGAGAGAGAGTGAGGTCAGTTTGAGGCATGTTGCAGGTGCTGGGGCTCTTGTACTTCAGGAGGTAGTGCTGAGAGCCCCGGAGAGATGAGTGTCATTTTGGGGGAAATAAGGTACAAAAGCAAGGGGGCCTGGAAGGTTTAGTCAACACATAGTAGGTCCTCAATAAATCTATCCTGGACAGGACACACACACACACACACACACACACACACACACATACACATAGAGACATACTCTTCAGCCCCTGCATGGGGGATAATTAGAAGGACCCCACGCAGACTGAATTTAAGGGAAAACACAGAACATCTTTTGTCTGATAATGATCGAAGTAGAGGACTGGAGGGCATACTTCAGTTCAAGGTACCCAAGGTGTGGGGCCTGGTGTGTGTGGGGGGGTGCTGCTGTCAGAAATCAGCACTAGGGCCCGCAAGAGCTTGTCTGCTTTTCTTGTACCTTGAAGATCTGGGAGGCATCAGGAGGAGACACTACATTTTCCAGACCCTGAAGCAATTCGTATTTTCCCTTCACATCTACTTCCCTAAGTGTATTTTTAAAAAACTCTGTTGATAGATATTATATAATCACATTGTTTAAATATTTGAGATGATGATCACACCACCATTCAATTTTAATTGCAACTTCTGTTAACATGTCAGATGTTCTCAAGTAAAATTAATTAGGACCAAACAACTGATTGATGGTATTTAAAATCCAACCCTTCAGAAACTAACTTGCTTTATAACCCAACACTACAACTGCAGAGGGAAGTTAGACAATGGAATTTAATTGTTTGGGGGCATTCTCCCCTAAAGCCATTGTTTCTTCTGTTGATAATAAATGAAAATTCAAAGCAGAGAGTTGGGAACTACAGCCTGATTTTTCTGCAAAATCTTTCCTATCACAGCAGGTCTGACTAGTCTCTGAATCCTGTTAGTGATGGGCAGCTTGGGACTGCACCATGAATGGTCACTTACTCCAACAGTCATCACCATCTTTCTTACATTGTCCTGGTGTCCATGGTCTGGTTGCTTCCTGCTATCACTTGTAAATTTTGCTTTTTGGAGCATCAAAGCAAAAATCCTCTTTCTACTCTGAAGTTTCCTTTGAGAACTGAGTACCTGTAGTTAGGGAAACAAGCTGCTGGTAAGCATACTGTGTCCCTAGAGATCACATTAGATGAAGACTCCTAGGCAGGCTTCTTAAAGCCCATGTCATCATAAGTCTACAGGCTTATAGGATTTGAGCAACACTAGGGAAGGTGATCTGAATACCTCTTAGCTGCCACACCTTTTTAGATGCAATCAGCACTTAGAAGGACAGTGTACCCTACATCCGTCCACGTCCTGGCTCTTAGGGGTGAAGGGGATTTGGGGAAGAGGGTGAAGAGAGCTAGCATACACTGAATATTTATTTTAAACCCATATTGCATGTATAAATAAATACCAACAAAAATTTTGTAATTACACTGCAACCTGTCCGATGGCATCAGGGAACTGCAGAAAACTTTGCTAGCAGATGTGTGCAAGTTTGGTCAAATTTTGTCAGGTTTTATTGGGTCAGAATTTCAGCTCTGACCTCTGGTCTTGGTTTCCCCAGATGGAAAATGAGTATAAGCCTGAACCTTGCAAGGTAAGAGTGAACATTCAGTGAAAAAATGTGTCACTGAGGACGTCAGCCCATGTAGCAGATGCTCAGTGAACGGAGATTCCATGTAGCTTCCAGTTCCCAACAGCAGAGAGAATGTTTGTTTAGCTTCTTTAGAAAATGGCATACTGAGAACAAACCTGTACAGTGTATTAAAAAAAGTATTTGCTGATGTAGAAAAATTTCAATTTCAAAAGCAATATTACAATGTAAATGAAAAATAATTTTTGAAAGCAAGTAATCCCTAATCATGGCTTAAAAAGTGAAACAATGGAAACATGTATGACATTTCTCACCATCTCTCTATCTCAATCTCTAATCCCAGCCCCCCTTCCACAATTCCATGAAACACATAACTGGACCATGTGTATGTAAGTGTTGTGATGATTTTCCTTCCAGCATGATCTCGTGCTCCCCATGTTGGTCAGCACCCCTCATGCCTGATGAGAGCTCACTCACACTCAGTCCTTTTCACAGACATGTATTATTCAGATGGGTTTTTAAAGAGAGATTTCAGCAGCAATAATGCCCATGAAGTGTGTTTTCCTGAGTCCATGATTCTAAGCAGTTGCATAAGAAGAGAAAAATTCAGGTAAACATCTCATTGTTCCAGCTCTCTAATATGGTGGAGAGTCAGGCAACAGGTGGGGAAATAATGCAGATAAGACCACCAGGAGATGCTGCGTGGGCAGGGAATAGAGACTCACTTCCACTTAGTCTTTTAGCGCCTACTTGGCACTGACAATATTCCTATGAGGACAGAGGGACGCATTATCACCATTTGAAACTTGAGGGGGTTGTTCACAGAGGCTTGGACAAAGCTAGGTGGTGGGGGTTGGGGGTGAGGTAGAGGAAAGGGATATCAGAGCTGTTTTTTCTGGGTAGTCAGTACCTGGACCCCAAAAGGGAGCATGAACTCCTTGGCACCACCTTTTAAGTCTTAGGTGGAGTTGAGGGCACCCCCTCACTTTAGAAGGACTGCTGCTCTGGAACTTTTGGTTTCTTCTAACCCCACTTGTAAATGGCTGTGTTTCATGAGACCCTCTGAGGTATATCTGTCTTATGGTCGCTGTGAGGTTGGTTGAATGATCAATAACTCAACCCTCCGAAGTAAGACTCCCCTTTGAAAGGTTAAAGCAATAGATGTGATTACCCCTGTCCAGCACCAAAAGATATGATCACTCTCCATGGTGAGGTCCTATGTTGATATATTTTGCTGATGTCAGAATAACTCCTATAAACAGCAGACTTGCTACAGATTCCTGCTTTATTAGCAGTTCCATGCTGACTCTACTTAAGAGCCTCCGAAATGTTTAAGATTCCACAACTATCCTGAATTGATCTAAGCAGTAAAGAGCTTTCTGTGAAAAGTCACCAACTAGGGCCACAACCTGGAACAAGCTGGAATCCAGATAAGCCCACCGAAAACTGTTGTCCCTGCTGGCTGAAGAGTGATTTGGCTGCCCAAGAGAGGTTCACCCTAACTCGGGACCAGGGTAGGCTGGGGTGTCCACAAGTACAGGCCTCAACCAACTCCAAGTTCACAAAGAGGACAGCTACCATTTGCTTCAGAGGCAAGCAGAGAGCCAGGCATCCACAAAGAATAACCTTGGTTTTTATTGGAGCAGAATGAGGATACAGGACAAGGATATAGGACATCTGGTATGATAGTTAAAAAGATGGTGATAGTTAAAAAGATTACTTCGCTGGTCAGCCCCGTCACCTAAATGGAAGCCAGGGGAAATGTGCCAGGCAAGAAAGAAACCAACACCATCCGCTCTGACAGCATCCATGGAGTCGCCCTGACTGTGCTGTGCTTGAATCTAATGCTGGAAGCAGTGGTAGGGAGGCCACAGAGTCTCTCTGGGTCACTCATAGGAGGGTTGACCCTCTTGTCTGGTGATATTTGGGGCCATGAGTCTGTAGTGACCCAACTGGCAAGATAGTTTCTCCAGCCTCCCAAGAGTCTGTGCTGTGAGAATGAATATCAGATGGAGAGAAGGATAGTCTTGGGATCCAAAACAGATTCTGCAGAACAGAGTTCCTGTCTGGGCTCTCCCCTCTAGCATGAACCAGGAACCTTGCTCAGCTCATCTGCCTATGTGACAGCAGACCCCCAACCTGTGGGACATACTGTTTTGAGGATGCTGGAGCCAAAGGCTTCTCTCAGCCCTCCACCCAGAGTTTACAAACCTCTCTTGTGAACAGTCCATTCCTTTCACTGTAAAACCAGATACTCGGCATTCAAACCCCCACCAAAGAGAATGGACACAACTGCAAATTTCAACAGGAGCAAGAGAAACGTGTGCTGGTTTCCTGAGAAAGGGCTGGGGGTCATTTGGGTAATTTGCTTACTGTAAAGTGAAGTGTATACCCTGTGTTTGAAAATCCTGAAGATGCATGGAAATTGTTCTCCAGTAAATCAGGAGAAAGCTGAGAGGATGAGGTTCAGGTTCCTCTATTCCCATATCAACCAGAGACATGCCACTTAATTTTTTAAAATTTTAATCAAATTTTATTGATTTATAATTATTATAAAATAGTATAATTGCTAATACATTTTAAGTTAGGATTTGATGTAAGTAATGTTTATTTATGTATTTATTTTACTAATGGGGTTTTCTCTTCTACAACCAAATTTAAAAACTGCAGGTCTGCAGTTGGGCGTGGTTGTATGTGTCTGTTGTCCAAGGGCTGGGAGACAAGAGGCTTGGGATCACTTGAGTTCATGGGTTCAAGATTACCTGGGCAATATGGGGAGACCTGGTTCTTGAAAAAGCAGCTGGGCACCCGTAGCCGGCACCTGTAATCCCACCTCTCTGGGAGTCTGAGGCAGGGAATCGCTTGAGTCTGTGGTACACCAGGTAACTTGAGTCTGTGGTAACCTGGACAACTTGAGCCTGCGGTCACCCAGGCAACATAGCAAGACCTAGTCTCTCAAAAACAAACAAATAAACAAACCAACAAAATTACAGGTCTGCTACCTCACTTTTCCACCTAATATTCTATTGTATTTGTAGAGAAGTTCAGTCTGGCTCTGGGAGATTTGGAAGTTACTCCAAAACGTTAATTGAGTATTTCCTTTGTTCCAAGTACAACTGACTATGGTGAAAAATAAGAAAATTTGATAAATACCAGCCCTGCCTTAGAGAAGATCGTTGGTCTTGTGCTTGATAGCATGGATTACAGGCAATGCAGAGCAAAGGTCACTCTGGGATTCCATTGTTGAATACTTGATTCATGTCTGCTCTGGCCACAGACATTTTATACAATTGAAGGTTACCTAAATCTAATTAGAAATTTTAACAAAGGATCAATAGTTGTGTTCCTTTTTTACTTTCTTGTTAAGTTGTGTGTGTATGCCAGTGGATTTTCCAATAAAGATGACTGTAACATGTACAGAGAAGAAAAAAACAAACCTTTGTGAGATTAAGTCTCTGAGATCTGGGGTTTTTTATTACTATAGCATAACCTCACTTACCCTGACTAATACAGTGCTATCTATTCTTATCTTCTCAGCAAACTCCTGTTTCCTGTATCATTTTGCAAATGTCTCCCAGACAGGGAAGCTATCCTCTACTCTCCCAAGTAGAGAGAAAGACCCTTTCCTCTGTGTACAACATATATTAAAATCTAGTTTTTATGTGATTTGTCTGTCATCCATACTGGCCTATATGTACTTTGAGAACAGAAATTAAAAGTGATATATAAATGTTTCTTGAAATCCTGAATGAATGCAAAAGCAATATTTAGAAGTTACTTCTTAAAAACTAGTGTTCAGTGCTCATTTTGGAGCTGCAAAGAAATCATCTGTCATCCTATAAATGTCATGGTGTGATTGTCTGCATCAGCTGGACAAGTCAGGTTAGAAATGAAAGTTTGAAATCAAAGGGGAGAGGAGAGAGTCTGGAAGGTTTCTTTGGACTCTGACAGCATCACCCAGGCAGAAGGAAACCTTCCTTACAAGTGTCAGAAAACAGAACAAGTCTTCCACATTGAAACAATTTGTTAGCATTTACAAGTTCCCATTTTTCCTGTATTTTAACTTCTAATTGGTTTCCTCTTCTGTGCTATGAATGCCATCTGTCCCTTTGACAGGTTTTTGGATTTGATACCACTTACCAGGGAATTTGACCATCATAAACATTGTAATACGGTTCTGAGGTGTCCATCCCAAACCGCCTGCTGCAGAAACCCCACCCAGAAACCCCTGTTGTTCGTGTCGAAAACCTTCACCGTTTTCAAGCGCTTGCTCCATGAGATAAAGGCCTTCGCCTCCACAGTTTCTAGGAGTTCATCATATAAAGCAGGATGAGGTCCAAGACCTCATTTTGATCCTAATCTCCTGTCTGCTCTGCTGCAGTAAAAAGGGTATTATTATTCTTATTTGTAGATGAGAAAACAGGTAGAAGAAGTAGACTTTCCTCACCCACCGTACCGGGACATTAAACTTAATTTCTGAATCCAAGCCCACGGCCCTGCAGATATCATCTCTTCCTTATGGAATCAAAGCCAGAATGGTCTGATTCATCTCATTTTGTGAGCCAAGAAGCTGAAATGGAGAGGGGAGAGGGATCCATGTGACAAATGGCTTCTAACCTTAGCCTTGAAGACCCATGTCCTCTCCCTTGGTCTCCTCCTATGATGTTCTCCCAGGACCTTGACTTTGCCAAAGTGACTTGCATTATGGACAAGCAAGAGAAGAAAGGGTGAATACCCAGGAGAGGGTCTAGCTGGGGAAGGACTGTTAAAGCAGCCCCAGTAAAGCAAGAGGTTGACTTGGATGTCAGATATGAGGGCCTTTTCATGTAGAATTTGCTGAGCCCCTGGGGATTATTTGGGCAGAGAGGAAATTCACTGTCATGTGAGTCCATAAGAGGTAGCAAGCTGCTAGTCCTCTTGAGATTGTGATTTGAAGAAATTAGGGTTCCAAGTGGTTTATGGATAGGCAGAGGTCCTGTCCTGGCTGCCTGGTTTTTGTCCCCACTTGTGACAGCAAGTACTGTTATAGAGGGCATAGGGGTGGAAATGGAAAAGGATCCTGGGGCTCAGGGACAGCCAATCTTGTTAGGACACACACATACATACACAAGCACACACACACACATACATACACACAGGAGGCCGGTAAAGACCCCGGCTGGATTCTGCTAGCTTGTTACTTGGCAGCAGGCAATAAAGGATTAATGGAGGTTTGGAGGAAAGACTAGGGTTAGGGAAGGGAAGGTTGACATTCCTTCCTGGAGAATCTCCAGCTAATCTTTAAGCAGGGTTTTGAATAAGCAGAGAGGAAGGAGACTTTTCTACGCCAGACACTGCAACTTCTAGAAAGGCACAGATTGAGTAGGGCTTATCAGTGATCAGTTTTTAAACACAAGGAAACTGAAGGGGTCCCCAGAAAGACAGTAGGGTAGGCCCTGGGCAGTCTTGGACTTATGGTTACAGGGAATGTCTCCAGCATTGGAAGAAATTGAACTTAACAAGACTCAGATATTATCTGTTAGGTAACCACCTGGGGTGCTGGGTGGGGAGGGGGACGATGAACCTCAGAGAGGAGATTTGGACACCTAGGAATTAGTCTGCAGCCACTGGAAAAGAGTCCCAGTAAAGGAAGATGGGATGTTGAAATCCTGGCTGCTTCTAAAGAGGCCAGGCCTGGAGTCCGAATTTCTGGTTCCCGTTTGGGCTCCTTCTGAGACTGGGTTCCCTTCCTTACAAATCCTGTGTACTGACAAATTCAAGTTCGAGGTCTGTCCCAGGGAAGGCAATCACTTTCTCCCAATGCCTTGGAGAGCCCTGAGCAACCAACCCAGAACAGCTTTCTTAGCTGTCTTTCAGCATAAAGTAAGGTAAGTTCTGGCACTTTCCATCCCCAGAGTTCTTGGTGGTATATCAAGCATGATGCTCAAACCACCTTGGTCCTCACCCCAAGTCTGTGAAAGTGAAGACTGCACAGTGGAAGGCGTATCTGAGCTGCTTCAATGATGTGACTTTTGCTTGGAGGGGAGTGAGGGCCTGTTGGAGACTTCTCATATTCTAAAGCTATAATTAAATCACTGACATTCAATGAGGATAATTTTTGTTTTCACATACTGTGTCCTTACCAATAAATCCCTCCTCTTCCCAAATGTCTCGGTTTAGGTCTCAAATGTTCATCCTGTCTCAGAAGTCGAAAACTCTATGTCTGGCCTTGGGAGAAGCAACATCATATACTTTAAATAGCTTTGCCTGGTTAATCCTAATAAACCAGTGCCCATTCTGTCCCATCTTTGTCTCTTTGAACCCACTCTCAGCTGACTCAGCTCAGTAGCACACTTTGGTCTGAGAGAAAGCCTGGGAAATGAAAGGGGACTTTAGGAGTGATTGTTGGCTTCACATCAGATGCTTTACACCCCCAGAAGATGAGCTTTCCTAGGAGGTAACTATAATATCTTGGGGAACAGAACCAGAATGAAAGATTCAATTTGCTTGTAACTGCCCTGGTTAAAAAAATAATCAAGGGGGAAAGTTTCTTCTTCCAATTGTGGGGTCCCCTTCTTTAAAGGAAGCCACAGTTATAACTTGCGATGCATTCCACTGTGTTTGTAAAGTCAGACATACTGATCTACACTTTCTCATTGTCCTTCACAGTCAAGGACACCTTCCCACTCAGCACCTGTAGATCAACATATTCTTTCCAGTGGCTGTTCATTATTCCCCTGAACAGACATATAACAGATTTCAACCCTTCCCTGACTGGTAACTATTTAGATGACTGATGATATTTTTGTTCTTTCTTAGTAACAACGTAGTCACACATATTCTTGTTGATATAGTTGATGCATTTATTTTATTATGTCTGGTTCGATGGGTTCCGAAGAGTGGGCTGCTTTTATTCTTGGGATAAAAAAAAAAAAAATCAAGAATGTAGGAGCAGTCCTTCATGTCCCTCCTCAGCCTGGTCAACTTTTGGGTTAACCTGGGAGACCCCAAAATGTTAATCTCTTCAAGATTTAATGTGTATTTCCTTGAAGACTAGGATAACTGAGCATCTTTTCATATGTTTATGGGGAATTTGCATTTCCTATTTGGTGAACTACCTACTCTCATCCTGGACCATAGTTCATAATTTTTTTTTTTTTTTTTGAGACTAGGTCTCACTATTTTTGCCTGTGGAACCGCAGGCTCTCATTGCCCGGGGTACCACAGACTCAAGCAATCCCCAGCCTCAGTTTCCCAGGTAGCTGGGATTACAGGCGCGCACCACCACGCCCAGCTATTTTTTTTGGAACTAGGTCTCACTACAGGCTCCAGGCGGGACTCGAACCGCGATCCCTAAGCCCTGGCCGCTTCATAGGCTGAAGCTTACAAGCACAAGCCACCGTGCCCGGCCATGGACCATATTTCTAACATTGTTTTTTTTTTAATTCAATGGACAGAAACTCTTTGGATCATGGTCCACACTCTCTGTCTCTAACACAGTGGCTAGTATTTTCTATCACACTACTGTTGGCTTTTGATTTTGTCTAGGGTATGTTTTAACTGTAAATGTGAATTGTTATCAGTATCCTGTGTTGTTATTTTCTTTCCTTCTTTCTGGGCTAAATGTCTAAGAATGTCAATCTATTTTCTTACACTATTACAGTCTTCCTTTTTTCACTTAAGCCTTCAATCCAGGTACTTATTTATTTGCAATTGGTTAAGTCAAGGACTTAGTTTTACTTTATTTCAAATGAAGAGTTAAGAATTTAAATATTATTTAACCAGCAAAAAAAGTACATATCTTGGCTGGGGTGAATCCAGTGGATTTTCCAGGAGGAGCTTTGGTCCCTGAAGCTGGTCCCGCAAATCTTTAATTCATAATCTGAAAGAAAAAAAAAAATCTAAAGCTAGACCTTGTCCTAGCCAGTCATGGGTTGTGTTCCTCTGACTGTACAAATGAGGTTGTATAAACCAAAACATTCTTCTACCTCAAAAATCACCTCAAAAGTTTATAAACCCAGTCTTATGTAGAGCCTGATTCTCTCTGTGGGCCCAGTTTAGGTGTGTGTGCCTCCTTTGCCCTTGGCAAATTCTTAACTGTGCCTCCAGTCACCTCTGCTCTGAACCAAACCTTGTCTTCCAAGCCATCTCAACTTTTATCTAGTGTGAGCCCACAGCATCTGAGAATCTTAACCTTTCAAAGAGGAATTTGTGATTTCTCTACAAGGGAAACTAGGAACCAGCAAGAACAAGGTTTTCCAGCCTTTTATCTTCCTGTTGTCAAGTGAATGTTCCAATAAATACTTGTTGAATTTTATCATTCAGTTCACCTTCAAATTCAGACCTGTTGGTAATTACTGGCTTGCAGTAAAAGGAGGAGATTAGAGAGTGAGGTCCAGGAAGGATATGTGTTGTGCTTGGGGGCACCAGAATAACCAGGTCTCTGGACTCCCGCTCCTCCTCCCCCATCCCAGGCCCCATTTCTGGTATACTCTGTCCGTGACAGGGGACCAAGAGCATGGGTAAGGGGCACAGGTCCCTAAGAGGGAAAATGTCAAATGTCACAGCCTCCTGCCATTTTTACTAACAGGTAGGGCCCACCATCAATCCACCAATCCCAAGTGCCTTTTCTGGGGTGGCTGCTGGAGGCAAGAAGATTCTGGAATGACACTTCCTCCTCCCTCTGTTGCTGATAAACAGAATCCCTCTTGGAAGAGCTGGATGCCTCGGGATCATTCAGGGGTTTCTGAAAAATATCGTTCAGTACTTGCTGTGCACAGATATGTTTCCTGCTTCGGGGAACTTGCTCTTATGCAAAACAGACATGGCCTCTCTTCCAGAAAGTCTCAGGTCCAGCAAGGGGGGGCTAGCCTGTTTCTCTACAGTGTCAAGGAAGGATTAAACAAATACTCCCAGGCCTATACATTCACAGATGGAGGTAAATGCTCAGAAGGAAAAGCCTGGATGCTTGACAAGAATACAACAGGAAGGAGAGCTTGGTTTAGCTTGGGGGAGTTAGGGAGAAGCAGCAGTGGGGGTGTGAAGGGCTTTTGCAAAGGTAAAGTATTTTACATATGAGAGGAAAATAATAATAATAAAGGTGCTAGGAAGGACAGCTCATCTTCTTTCATGGGCCACTTCCTAGCGCTCAGAGAATCTGCCTCTCTCCACAGCCTTCCTGCGGCATCCTGGGTAGGCCTGGAGCAGCCTTCACAAATGCTAATACTGAGCGTTTTACACACTGGCCCCTGACCCTGGGCATCCTCATCCGTTACTCTTTGAATGTGAGGTGAATGGCAGCAGGCGAGGCATTTCCAGTTTGGGAGAAGGGAGGTGAAGCAGCTTTCCCACCACATCCTGGACCCCCAAACAATCTGAGGAATGTTTTTTAAGGCAAAATTCCCACCTCCTGTGTATTTGGCTGCGAAGGATGCTGTGCCAGAGACCGGGGTCGTTGAGAGAGAGTGGGAAATGGATACTGATGGGTCCACCTTTCTCCCCGACCAAATCTGTAAGAACTTGACCAGAGCACAGGAAGATGTGGGGGAGCGGGCCCACCCGGACTGGAAGGGGTTGTAGTTTCCCCCCAGACTCTGTGACACACCTTGGATAAGATGGGCAGGGGCAGTTTGTTCGCGCTCTACTGTAACTATTTCCCAAAACAGTTCTGTGAGCGCAGAAGTATTACTGACTCCATTTCATCTTTAAGGAAACCGAGGCAAAGAGGCTAAGCAGTGACCTTTTATCCTTCAATGATTTGGAGTCATTTTTTGAGTCAAAGTTTGGTCTCCTGGAGGTGCAGACCGGTCACTTTTAGGTGAACCTGACCCGCCTCCGTATAATTCGGGATACATTGGCTTTGAAAAGCCTCACTTGTGAGCTCGTGGGGACGGCTGTGGAATCCCCGCGCCCATCTCCGACGCAGGCGGAGCCGAACTGCCTACCCCTCGCAGGGTTGGATGGGCGGCGGGATCGTGGGGGTGGCGGGGCAGCCCCGGTTGCCTCCCAGAACACCAGGCAGCAGATCCGTTTTCTGCTCCATCTCCGCGAGGTGTCGCCTTCTGCCGAAGAAACTATCTCGGCGCCAGCCTCGCAGCTTGCAGTTATTTATTTATTTATTTTCAAACAAGGGGGGGGCGCCCCTCTCCTTTCAATTTAGACTAGGACAGCCCGCGGCTGCATTCCTAAACGGGTGCATCCTCTCCTTTCCGTTTTGCACCCTGGGTTTCGCTTCCCTTCCAGGTCACAGCCGAGCATTCCTTTTGCAAAACCTACCTCGCTCACAAAACATAGTCCAGGTGGAGGCCTGGGATAGGAGGCCGGCTATCCTACCCCTCCTCTCCCCAACCCCCGCCCAAACACACGCCCGAGCCCACCGGAATTTTTTTTTTTTAAATGCCAAGCAATTGCCAGGCCCGTGGGCTGGGTGCTGCTTTGCACCGTTTGGCGCGCAGCTGGTTCGCAGAGTGCAGCGGGTGCAAGCCCGGGGGTCTGAAAGGGCGGGGGGAGCACACACCGAGCTTCTCAGCTTCCCAGCTTTGCAACCTCTTCCCTGCAAAGAAGAAAAGCAAGTGCTTTTGGCGCGAAAGCCGTGGCACCTCCCCTGATTTTTATGGAAATCAAGAGGGCGGGGTAAAGCTGCTTTCCTCGTCTTTTCTCCCTCCCTCTAGTCCGTGCCGCAGCCCCCTTCTCTCCCCGCCCCCCGGGTGTGTCAGATTTTTCAGTTAATAATATCCCCCGAGCTTCAAAGCGCAGCCAGTGACAGTCATCTGTCTGGACGCGCTGGGTGGATGCGGGGGGCTCCTGGGAACTGGGTTGAGTAGAGCTAGCGCTAGCCAGGCGCAAGCGCGCACAGACTGCAGCCACCCGAGGAACTCCCCCCTCCTCCCCAGGCCACCCGGAGACCCGGGCGCAGAATCGCCTCTGAATCCCCGGCAGTCGGCGGGAGGTAAGGAGCCGGGCTTGCAAACCTCCCGACGCCCCGGGAGCGGCGAGCGCCTGAGGGAAGGGAAGCCCCGGACTGGACCGCGGCTCGCTCACCGGGAGCGGGAATAGACCCCGGGGACTGTTTCTACTTCCGAAACGAAACCATCACGGGTTTTCCCTGAAAAGCTAGCTCCAGCCCCGAAGGCACCCCGA
Source organism: Uropsilus gracilis (assembly GCA_004024945.1). Classification (NCBI taxonomy): domain Eukaryota; kingdom Metazoa; phylum Chordata; class Mammalia; order Eulipotyphla; family Talpidae; genus Uropsilus; species Uropsilus gracilis. Next base: position 80,605 of record PVHY01001944.1, on the reverse strand, counting down.
CTGAAAGAGACCCGCCCAAATCCTTTTGCTGCCCTTGCCAGGGATTTGTGATGGCTTCAGCGAAAAGAAATTCGCTTTTCGCTAGAACATTTGTCGGTGTTTGAGCTGAAGGGGAGCCGGTGCGTCCTCACCCCGAAGCTGGGGTGCTTCTCCAAAGGGTGCCTCCAAAGGAAGGAGGGGGGGGTTAGTCAGGGCGAAGCCGCCGCGGTGGTAATCTGGGTCACGACTGCTCCAGCTCTAGGAGATGGAGTGCTCCAGCTCTAGGAGATGCGGCTCTCGGAGTGACCCACCGGGCGCTGGCACCCCTACACTGTTCCCGGGGACCAGAGCTCAGATTCTCCTTTTTCCCAGGAAGGGAAGGCTGGCGTAGGCTTGGGAAAGCAAGGGTGGGCTTGGAGAGATTGGTTCAAAATAAGCTGCTGGCAGGACTCTGCGCAGCGGGTGAATGGTAAGGAGAGTCGGCTTAAATGCGGGGGGAGGTCTGTGAATTTGGGTGGCTGTTGTTGATCTCCAAGTCTCAGTCTTTCCGGTTGCAAAGTTCCTGACCCCCTGCTACGGTTTGCACTCTCGAGGTTGCAATTTCACAAAGGGAGATTGCGGGCACTCCAAGTCCTCCGCCGGGTAGCTGGGTGGGAACCTGGAGCAGCTGGCCCTATCTCGGTGCAGCGGGGCTGGTCGGCGAGCTGGTGAGAGCTAGCATTCTGCAGCCTGAACCGCCCCCCTCCCCCAGGCAGTGGTGCCTTGTGTGAATGAAATGGCAGTTTCCAAAGTTGCAGAGCCACGCCACCGCCCCTCGCATCTGCATGCCCCCTCCCACCCCCTGTCGTAGACAGCTTGTACACAAAAGGCGGGAGGGAGGAGAGAGCGAGAGACAGAACTTCCTCCACCTTAGGGAGTATCGAGCAGAGTGGGGGGCTCGGCGCGGATCCAGAGGACTGTGTTCGAGGGGGGCGCCCGTAGTCTGTGTTCCCCCCTCCCCCGCTTGCCAACCCTAGTCCTAGTGTGTCAATCCTAGCGTGTCTGTCGGTTGCAGAGTCGGAGGTTGGAGCGGGCCCCCGCTCTCCGCGGCCCCCACGGGAAGGAAGCACCCCCCTAACCGCCCAGCGAAAAGCAGACAGCCAGCCGGGAGGCGAGCCGAGTCGATGCCAAGCTGCACCGCGTCCACCATGCCGGGGATGATCAGCAAGAACCCAGACCTCGAGTTTGACTCCCTGCAGCCCTGCTTCTACCCGGACGAAGATGACTTCTACTTCGGCGGCCCCGACTCGACCCCCCCGGGGGAGGACATCTGGAAGAAGTTTGAGCTGCTGCCCACGCCCCCGCTGTCGCCCAGCCGTGCCTTCCCGGAGCACAACCCGGAGCACGCGAACTGGGCCACCGAGATGATGCTGCTGCCCGAGGCCGACCTGTGGGGCAACCCGGCCGAGGAGGACGCGTTCGGCCTGGGAGGACTGGGCAGCCTCACCCCCAACCCGGTCATCCTGCAGGACTGTATGTGGAGCGGCTTCTCCGCCCGCGAGAAGCTGGAGCGCGCCGTGAGTGAGAAGCTGCAGCACGGCCGCGGGCCGCCGGCCGCTGGTCCCGCCGCACCGGCCTCAGGAGCCGGCGCCGCCAGCCCTGCCAGCCGCGGGCACAGCGCTGCGGCGGCGGCGGCTTCGGGCCGCGCGGGGGCCGCCCTGCCCGCCGAGCTCGCCCATCCGGCCGCTGAGTGCGTGGATCCCGCGGTGGTCTTTCCGTTTCCAGTAAACAAGCGCGAGCCCGCGCCGGGGCCCGCAGCTCCGGCCGCCGCCCCGGTGGCGGGCGTGGCTGTCGCCCCCGGGGCGAGTGCAACCGCCCAGACCAGTGCCCCGGTGGCCGCCCCTGCGCGCAACGGCGGCCGCCCGGCCAGCGGCGGGGACCACAAGGCTCTCAGCACCTCCGGCGAGGACACCCTGAGCGATTCAGGTAAAGACCCTGCCCGGCTCCGCTGCCTCCCGGGCGTCCAGGGACCGGGGCTCGCGCTCCCTTTGTTGCTGTTGGTGGGTTTTGGCTTTGGGGACCGGAGATGTAGTTACGAGGTAGTACTGGTGGTGCAAGGTCCCAAGACCTCCGAGTGAATCCCCCAGAGTAAGAGGAGGTGAGTGGAAGCTAAGTGGGTGTTTTCCCAAGTCCCACCTTCAACGAAGTTCCTTCCTCTGTGTCTGGAATCCTGACTCTGGCACTCTCCTTAACCCTCACCTCTTCCCCCACCTCTCTGCGGGGTCCTCCACCTCTTTGCAGGCGCAGTCCAGCATGCAGTTAACTAGACAGGAAGTGTATCCCGCTGGGCGAGCGCGCCGACACCCCGGGGTGCAATTTGAGAAAAGTTGGGTGCTTCAAGTCACCGAGTGGGTGTTTGGGGAAAGCTGTTAGCAGGAGGTGAGAGGACTCTGGCCATGGTCTGGGGAGAGGACAGTACCGGAGAAGGACCAGGGCGGCACACAATCCTGGTCCTGGTGCAGGGAGTTAGAGGTAGATGGCACAGATGGAGGGCACGGTTTGTTGTTGTTTTTCTCCTAACCTCAGTCCTCCCTGCACCACCCCCCCCTCCGGCCCCAGTGGGTGGGTGGTGGGCCAGTTGGTCCTGGGAAGTGGCCAGCAGGCGGCGATGTGCTGGCCCTGGGCCTTCCAGTCTGAAAAGCTGGGGGAGGAGGGGGTGGGCACACCCCCTCCCTTTCCACTCTTACTGATGGCCAGTAGGCACAGCCGAGTTGGGGTCCACTTCCCAGGGGTGCATCTGACCCGGGAGGGAGACCTGGGTTCAGCTCTGACTTGACTTGCCTGTCAGGCTGGAATGGCAGGACTAATTGGAGATCTTAGTTGTGTTTTGTGACCTGACACCCTTCGAGGTGTGGGTGTGACTGCAGGCCTTCCAGGAATGTGGGGCCCTGGAAGCCGGCATTGATTAGTTCTATTGTGTGAACAGGCCTGTCAAAGCTGAACTGTAGGGTTAAACTAAGGCCTCGCTCTGGGCTGTGGTGCTACAGAACACTACCCACATACCTGCATAGCCCTGCCCTGGGACCTGGGGGCCCCAGGCCTTGAAAACCAGTGTTTGCAGAAAGCAGGTGGGTTTAAAGCCTAGCATCTGCCCTGGGGACTGAGGCTGCATCTCTCCGGAGGCTCCTGGAAGGCCGCTAGTGATAAGCCTCCAGTTGGGAAGGGCCTGTCCCTTTAATGTCTGCGCCTTGACAGCTTTGGGTGAGGAAGCACTTCCTTCCAACAGCTGTCTTCTTGGCAGAAAACCAAAACACTGGCTTAAAGGGACCCACAGACTGGAACAGCCTCACATTTCGGCTTTAGAACAAATCCCACAATTGTTCAGCTTTCCGGTCCCCTTCAGATCAAGCAGAAGATGTGTTTTGATTTTCATGCTTGCATTTTAAACAATAATTTTCTCCCCCAGCGTGCTAGTAAACCTGGAGAGGGTAGAAGGCGGGCATGATGCTACACGTTTTTGTTGTTGCTGTTGTTACTGGTGACTTGGGGAAGGGCTGCTTCCATTTTGGGGTAGAGTTCCAGGGAATGATGAGTTTATTGTGAAGATGTGATCTTTGTTAGCTGGAGGAAAAAAAAAAAAACTTACGTAGAAACCCAGGCTGATAGAAGATGAGTTGTTTTTCTTCCAATAGTTAATGGAATTTTTTTGGGGTGTGTGTGTGTGTGTGTGTGTGTGTGTCTGTGTGTCCGTGTGTCCGTGTCCGCGTGCATGTGTATGTGCATGCGCAGGCACTTTGAAATCAAACTAATTGCTTAGTAAGTCTCCTGAGGTGGGGGACTTCCAGTAAGTACACAGAGAGGTGAATAAGTATGGTGAAGCCCAGACCTCTTGTCTGCTGAAGCCAGCTTATCTGAGAGCCTTGTCTAGCCCCAGACAGAGGTGGTCATCCCACTGGGGAGGTGAGGAAGTGGGACCTGACAAGCTTAAGGAACTCAGCCAGGGTCACCCAACTAAGTGTGTGGTGGAACCAGAGCTCTGGCTCCAGTGCCCAGGTGCTTTCTGTTTTTGCCACTTGCTAAAGAGGAAAAGGAAACAACAATGCAGACAGTTTGTGGGGCAGGAAAAGGAATTCCAGGTCGTGTTAACTTACAGAGACCTACATTTTGGGGTCCAATGTAGCAGACTGCGAATCAGGGCAACTAATGTTGCTGTAGATAATGTCCTTGTAATTACATCTGTATGTTGATTCCGGTGCTTCTCTCCACGAGTGTAACTCTCCCCTTGTTATCCAAGATGATGAAGATGATGAAGAGGAAGACGACGAGGAGGAGATCGACGTGGTGACGGTGGAGAAGCGGCGCTCCACCTCTAACAGCAAGGCCGTCACCACCTTCACCATCACCGTGCGCCCCAAGAGCGCCGCCCTGGGGCCCGGAAGGGCGCAGACCGGCGAGCTGATCCTCAAGCGCTGCGTCCCCATTCACCAGCAGCACAACTACGCAGCCCCGTCCCCCTACGTGGAGAGTGAGGACGCGCCACCCCAGAAGAAGATGAAGAGCGAAGCGTCCCCACGGCCCCTCAAGAGCGTCATGCCCCCCAAAGCCAAGAGCCTGAGCCCCCGCAACTCCGATTCGGAAGACAGTGAGCGGCGCCGGAACCACAACATCCTGGAGCGCCAGCGCCGTAATGACCTGCGCTCCAGCTTCCTCACGCTCAGGGACCACGTACCAGAGCTAGTGAAGAACGACAAGGCTGCCAAGGTGGTCATTTTGAAAAAGGCCACCGAGTACGTCCACTCCCTGCAGGCTGAGGAGCACCAGCTGTTGTTGGAGAAGGAGAAACTGCAGGCGCGGCAGAAGCAGTTGCTCAAGAAAATTGAACACGCTCGGACTTGCTAGGTGTTGCTCTGAACCGGACAGTCGCTGCCACTTTGCACATTTGATTTTTTTTTTTTAAACAAACATTGTGTTGACATTAAGAATGTTGGTTTACTTTCAAATCAGTCCCCCTCTTCCCCCCTAACCCCCATGGAGTTTGGATCTGGGCGGGGAGCAGGACAATGTGGGTTCTGCCAGGACCTTGGGCTGGGCCCACGAGTTGGGATGCTGGGTAGTTCTTTCCGGAGCCCCAATCCCCTCCGAGACAGCGGTGGAATTGGTGACAGTCGGGAGCCTCTGGGGCTGTTGAAGTCACCTTGCTTATTCCAAGTTTCCAAACCACAGAACGTCATTCCTTCTTTTAAAAATGGTGCTTAAGTTCCAGCAGATGCCACCTAAGGGGTTTACCACGTGATACCCCCGGGGAACATTTCTGTAAATACCACTGACACACCGCCTTTTGTATGCGTCCTGGGTAAGGAGAGGTGGCTTTCACAGCCAGTATTAGACTGGAAGTTCATACCTAAGTACTGTAATACCTCAATGTTTGAGGAGCATGTTTTGTATACAAATATATTGTTAATCTCTGTTATGTACTGTACTAATTCTTACACTGCCTGTATACTTTAGTATGATGCTGATACATAACTAAATTTGATACTTATATTTTCGTATGAAAATGAGTTGTGAAAGTTTTGAGTAGATATTACTTTATCACTTTTTGAACTAAGAAACTTTTGTAAAGAAATTTACTATATATATATGCCTTTTTCCTAGCCTGTTCCTTCTGTTAATGTATTTGTTCATGTTTGGTGCATAGAACTGGGTAAATGCAAAGTTCTGTGTTTTAATTTCTTCAAAATGTATATATTTAGTGCTGCATCTTATAGCACTTTGAAATACCTCATGTTTATGAAAATAAATAGCAATTAAATGATGCAACTTTCTTTGTCGGTAACAGCGTTAGTGGAACTCTCTTCCTTAGCAGCAACTATCAATAATAACATAACTTTCAAAGGGGTTTGGTTTCTGTTGACAGCTATTCAGAGATTGTACAGTCCTGGATGGGAGGACTCCCATCCAGCTCCAGGATTGTCTCCTGGAGCTGTTCAGAGCAATTCAGTGTAGCACTAGCCCTCTGTAGGGCTTTCTTATATGTTGGCCATTCAAGGGAACTAAGTTAGGACACCAGGCTGATGAGCCCTTTAGGAAGAAAAGTAAATCAAGACTTTGGCTCTATTTGGTCTTGGTGATGGCATGCTCCAATGGCAGATGACTTTTTATCTTGGCATTGAATGTCTTTTGTCTCTAAGAAGCGTGTGCAAGGTGTGATACAACGTATACTAAGGGAATAAAGATAGGAGGTGAATCCCTGCCCTTTGGAGTTCCCCAACTGATGCACAGAGTAACGTGTGAGGTGATACCTGGGTGGCTGAAATTGAGGGACACAAGTGCCTGTGTAGCTCTGTCTCTGTCACACAGGCCCATAATGGGCTTCTTGGGTGACCCTGGGGACGCAGGATTGACTTCAGTAGGCTCTAGAAGACAGGCCAACAGGTGGGAGTGACATGATTGAGTTGAGAAGGAAGTTTTGAGTGTCCCTATTGGGAGATGATACTCTTCCTGTGAGACATTCCATCTCAAAAGTGAAAGCTTGCATATAAACTTTTTTCTTTGGTTGAGTGGTGGTATATTCTCTAAAGTTTCATTCTCCTGAGGTTTTTGTTTGTTTGTTTGGTTGATTTTTGTTTATTTATTTATTTTTTTTTAGTTCTGAACTGAAAAAAGAGCTTTTGCTGTCCTGAGAAGAAAACTGGTTTAGGGTGAGAAAGAACTTCACTTTCATAAGCCACCTGGGTGCCTCTGCTTTGGCTCTTTTATAAAGATCAGTAGGCGTTTCAAGCTTGATATCCTCTAAATGTCTGTCTGTGGACACCTGAAGCTATGTAGAGGCTAGTACTGCCCAGGGTATTTCTGATAATCTGGCCATCTTGAAAATCCTTCTTTATTCTTTAATCCTCCCAACTGCCTCCACCCCTACACTAAAAAGTAATGAACCCACTTTGGAAGTCTTTATTATAGTATTCCAAAAGACTTCCGTGGCCATTGCGTTTTACACCTCCCCCCGGTACTCCCTCCCTCGGTACTTTCTCTGTTCATAAGCCAAAAGACAGGCTATCCCAGTTGTTGAGAACCTCAGATTCTTGAAGCACAGCTCAATCAGCCCCCATTTTCTATTTGTGATGCCTCCCATATAGGTGGTATTTCAGGTGAGATGGAACTCAATCATAGAGGAGGAAAATTGCTGAGAAACACAAGACCCTAAAAAATATTTCTGACCTAACTCCATTTTTTGTTCTTCCTGCTGGGAAGCTCACAACCAAATTCTGTGCTCTCACCCTTCATATCTGGTGTTTATTCTCTTCTCTAAATATCATATCTTAGTTTTCATTACTAGTTTATATTTTTGTTACATTAAGGAGAATTTTTTTGCATTCAGTAAATCATAAATATATATATTTTTAAAAAATCAAGTAAAATACCACTTACTTCCCTCCCCTGGCCCAACTGAGATAAAGTGTTGTTACCCAATTTAGTTGTGCAGTTATCTATAAAATAGTTGTCACAGGAGCACTGAACCACTCCTTTAAATAAAAGATGTTCTATCTCAGTGAAACACATAAATCATAAGACTGAAGTAGGGCAGAGGTCATCTCATTGAAGGACTTCATTTTGCAGAAGGGGTCAGGGCCAAACCTGGAGCTGGAAGTGGTTGCCTTGGTGATTGACTCGGTCCTATCCAGTCCTTTTCGCTGCACACACCATGATCTCCCTACCTGCTGGTTCACCCACCCACCACCAGCCAGCTTCCACATTAGTCCTAGATAACACCCGGGAAAAGGGTTGTGTTGCATAAAGACTGCCAGTGGTTTAATCCTAGGATAAAGTCCAGGTCCTAATGCTTGGCATGTGAGGCTGCTTCTGTCTTGCCTCTTGATTCCATCATCCTTGTCTTCCAGAGCCACTCCTCATTCCAGTCTCACCAGACACCACCACGGTTTCTCATCTTCAACTTGCTTTACCTCCGCCCCTCCTCCTGGGTTATCCAGTTACCCACACTCTTCTCAACCTTAAATGGCAAACCCAACATCATCTCATCTAGGAAGTTATCCTCATGCCCCCGGGTAGGTTTTCCTAATCCCGTGTTTTCTCTGGAAACAGAAGAGCTGTTCAGTCAATTTCCCAAACCTTGGGTGGCCTGGGCCCCCATGGTGACCCATTCGTCTCTGATTCCTCATGCTTCCTGGTGCCTGACAGTTGCCAGGGCCTTCCTAGTTGCCAGGAGGGTGTGGGGGTGGTCTTTGGGCAGCTCGAGTGTGGGGAGGACCAGATGGTAAAGATTTCCTCCTCTAGTGGGCCTCTGCCAGTCCTGGTTGAAGGGCTCTTGGGTTCATAAAATCGGCCCATGGAGCATTGATGCGCATCTGGTAAGGACTGGGCTGGAAGTGAAGGTAAAATGGTAAAGGAGGACCATCTTCAGGAAACCTGCAAATCAGCAGGGGTTGCTGTCAGGGTGTAGAGGGCAAGGAGTGGGGATTGTGGGGTCTCACAGCTGAGGTAGGTGCTGTACTTCCAGGTTCCTAGTGTGGGCCCCTGGAGAGAAGGCCCCCACAGGCCTGAGGCAACTCCCACATGGGTCTCCCTCCCAGTCCTTCAGGACTGCGGACCAGTCCATCTCATTCCCACTTGGGAACAATTCCAGGTACCCTGCATTTAACTTTCATCAAATCCCTGTGGTAGCCATCTTGAAATTACCAGTTTGGGCTGTTTTTAGAATCAGAGGCTATTAGATTTGAATGAGGCTTAGAAGTCATCTAGCTTAACTCCTATTTCAGGAATGGGACACCAGAGAACAAGGGAAGAGCTACGATCTTGATCTGCTCATGAGTTTGTTCCTTTCTTCCTTTTTCTCCCTCCCTCCTCTTTTTGTAGGGCCTACCTAATCTTGGGAACCCACCTGTCCCCACTCTCTGCCTTCCACAGGACCCTGGGCTGAAATCCTCTCCCTGTTTTTTTTTTTTTTCCCTCTCTCACACAAATATTTCTTTTACACCTGCCCTGAGCCTAGCACTTGGAAGGGATCAGTGAAAGATGCTGAATAAAATCCCCCCTCCCCATCTTTGATTTGTGGATTTTGATCAAAATAGGCAAATAAATAACATTCAATAAGGTAGGGAGTGCTATGAAGATGAGAAAGAGCATGGAGGCATTCAGGAGACCTGGCAGGAAGGGTGGACTATAATCTGAAGGGTCAGGAAGGTGCCATGAGTTGGGGGAACTCACCCATGTCACTGCCATGGCTCCTCTGAACTCTGACAAAACCTCCCAGCAGTTTCTTATTCATTTTCAAGGCAAGCAGGAAAGCAGAGATGATCAGAACGCAAATCTGAAAGAAATGACTTTTGTGGGTTGAACTCTCAAGACTCACAAGGACTGGACTATGTTGTTTCCCTCTTCGATGATGGGGGGACACTTCCAGTTACCTCAGTGGGGATTTAAGAGGTTTACAGAAACTGACTGACACATAGCACAAGGGCCAGCTCCTGGCACATGAGGGGTGAGACTTGAGTGTGTTAAACAACCTGATGGGATGTCAAGGACTCCTTCCTCTGCTTTTGTAGCTCATTAAGGAGAAAGATCCTCCCCCAAACATTTACTGGTGGCACAAATTCACCAACTGAGCTTAATAAGAACTTTGTGGACACTGTTCCTTAAAATAGACTTGTACAACTTGAAAATGGCAGCCTAGCCGACAAATGAATGTGAGCCTGGGAGCCTCAGTTCAGATGGAGTCAGGAATGTGGATGCCCCAGAGTGCCTCTGTCTGCTTCGATGGTTTATGAGTTTTCCTTACTTGTAAAGGAAATCTCTTCATAGCCCACTGGCCAGGGCTACTTGATCCCTTTCGATATGGACGTATCATGCTACAAGACATTCATCCGGAAACCTTTAACTGGGGGAGTAACAGCCTGTTAGGGTGGCTGCAAAGGGACTGAAGGGACCCTGCACCCCCAGCACATCCTCCTGTGGTCAGTCCAGATAACTAGTTGTGGGCTGTGCCGTGAGGGAGTGTTTCTTCCCACTTCAGGCAGCGGGATTGTCAGTGGGCTTTGGGGAAGTGGTTCAGCATGAAAACCAATCCATTCCTTCACCAATCTGCAGCCTTTCTTGGGCTGCCTTTGTTGTTAGACCTGCCTCTGCCATTTTCCCATTAGAGGCCCACCTAAAGTCCCTGCACCCTACAAAGTGATGATCCATGTTGACTGGGTGATGACTGCCCAGGGTATGGGCATACTTGGTTGGGAGGCAGAAGCCCTGGACTTGAACCTCACCTCAGCTTCATTTTTACCCCTGGCCAGGAAGGTCACCTCCTGGTTATTGCTCCATTGTCCCTTGAGGTAGAGTGGGTGGGACTTGGCAAACTCTAGTGCCCTTTTCAATCCCTAGGAAGGAAGGTCATTGGCCCCTGGGGGTGGCTGGCTCTTTGGGTGGCTACAAATGTGTGGCAGGGACTGAGGTGTTTTTGCTCCCTAGGGGGTGTCCTGGGAGCACATCTTAACTCTGTCCTTCACCACATCTGTGGCTGAGGGTCAATAACCTCCCTCTGAAATCTCCTTGTCTTCATCTTTAAAACAATCATATAATCATTGTCCCACCAGGATCTCTCAAGAATCAAAGGGAAATGATATGACAGTGTGATCTCCATAAAAGGGGTGGTTTCAAGTTCCCCACCCCACCTGCTAAAGGGTGGGCTGAGTGGGCAGTCCCCAGCTCAGGGCCTCAGCAGAGGAAAGACCAGAAAGGGATGTGGAAGATCTACAGGAGACACATGGGGCAGAGACAGAAGGAGCTGTGCTGGCTCTTTGGCTTTGTGTTTGCGCCAAGGACACAGGGGCACAAGAGGAGCCTCGAAGAGTCAAAATCTGCAGAGCTACTTGAGAGAGATATGATTAAAAGACCTTTGGTGAGGCTGATAATGACAACTATTACCTTGATTTGTACTTTGATTTTGTTTCTTTTGTCCCAGACTTGCCTGACCCTTCCTGCCCTTTGATTCCCTACCAGAAGGTACCTTAACTTAGGGCAAGCTTTCAGGCCACCTTGCTTTGAGCCAACCCTGTTGGGCTGGGCATTTGCCCACAAGGGTATTTTGGATACTTTATTTGGGTATTTTATTGGGAAACTATTGTTCGTTCCCCTTCCCGCCCCACCTCTTCCCTACCTTCCTCTTCTCTCTCCTTTCCTCTCCCTATGCACATGGCTTCTATTAAAACCCTTTCACACAAAGAAAATGTTTTCTCTTTATGCAGTAGATGGCAGAATCCACTTAAAGCATGCAAGTTTGTGGGTCTTGGGGTGCCCCTCCATCTGCAGCCTGACAGTGACAGTACTTTGGAGATTGAGGCATAACCCATGAGTCGCAGGAAGCTCTCACTCATCATGTCTGTCTACATGCTGCTTGTTGCAAGTGCTGAAGGAATGGGTTTCCTCACATGGGACATGCCTTTCCAAACAAGATGCCCTCTGATAGAATGGGCTTCCAGGTGACAAATGTCCATTCTATTTGTTAAACAATTACTACCAATGAAAAAGATTGAGATGATTGTTCAAAGCTAGTTAGCAGTTCTCAATCTGTGCAGACAAAGTGTGTGCACAGGCTGTCTCATCTGGAATTGGAGTAAATGTGGATGCACCAGGTTTTGCATTGGGTTACTCAAACAGAAGCAGATATGATATCAGACATCTCACACCCTGGGTTTTGCTTGAGTTGGTTTCACGACTTTTCTTGGGCATAAAGCCAAGAAGAACAGGGACTGTGCACTGAGCATTGAGCTTTGAAACTGTTCCCGCTGTGGAGTCTAATGCATTCCTTGAAGGCTGGCCAAAGGACCAAAAGGCAGCCTCGGATCCAGGTAGACAACTGTCCCTGGTTTGTGCATTTGGACCTGAAAGTAAATCCTACTAGGTTGAGTTGACAGAATGAATATTTTAGAGTCTGTATAGAGGGAAGATCATCTTTCTATCAGAAACCTGTTACCCAAGCATTTCCTTAAAATAATGAAGTAGGAGGTTTTCTTGGGTGTCTCTAGCTGTAAACTTCCGGGATGGGTGCAAAGACATTTCTTTGTGTGTCTGCGAGGTTCTTTCTCTTGGAGTGCTAGCTCCCTTGGAAATCCCCCTGGTTAACAAATGTGTGCTTCTCAACTTGTCTCTGTGGCTCGAATCTCTGCTCTCCTGAGCTGGCACTGTGGATAGCTGTAAGGAGTTGTGCCCCTACAACCACCTGAGGACATTTCTTGTCCTGCAACCACAACTCAAAAATGTTGATGTCAAGCAACAGCCTTGAGTGAGACTGCTGTTTAAGCTCTGGCTCCTTGGAGGCTGAAGGGTGAGCAAGAGCTGGTAATCAAACTGGAAACTGCTGTAAAATGTTTACTGAAGGCCGGGCACGGTGGCTTGTGCTTGTAAGCTTCAGCCTATGAAGCAGCCGGGGCTAGGGATCGTGGTCTGAGTCCTACCTGGGGCCCATAGCGAGACCTAGTTCCAAAAAAATAGCTGGGCGTGGTGGCGCGCGCCTGTCGTCCCAGCTACCTGGGAAGCTGAGGCTGGGGATTGCTTGAGTCTGAGGTACCCTGGGCAACAAGAGCCTGCGGTTCCACAGGCAAAAATAGCAAGACCTAGTCTCAAAAAAAAAAAAAAATGTTTACTGGAATGGGGGGTGGAGAATAGGGGGTGAAGTGCAACCATGCAAACATAACCAATATTCTACAATAATTACAAAATTAAAAATTTAAAAAATTTTAAAAATGTTTGCTGGATGGGCACTACCTTCAAGGGACTCTGCTATGCTTTTTCTGGACAGGCAGTATCCTTTTAGCAGGATATGGGTTCCTAGAGGCAGACAGACTTGTACAGTTTCACTGTGACATAGTCTTTTGTGTCCAATGCGCTCGGTGTCTGGTAACCCAGAGCAGAGGGATCCCCTCTTCTTCCCTCACCTCAGGATATGCTATTTCTCAGTTTAGGCTAGATTGACAAGGTTCTCGGTAGAAGGTAGGGAAACTGAGGTTGGAACGTCCACAGCACTGACCCCAAGAGTCTGCCAGGGTGAGAGGGTGGGAAGGTGGGCTGAAACAGGAGACGCTAGAAAATAATGCAGTCGTGGTGTGGGAGCATATGTGTTTGAGGCCTGGAACTGCAAGGTGATTTACAGCTAATCATCCCCAAACTGCACAGTGAGAGTATTCTTGTTTCATTTTTCTCTCTGGGATGCTGGCAACCCCGCTGGAGCTGAGCATAAAGGAGTAGGATCCTACAGAGGGCCAGGACCAACACTACGGACCTGTTCCCTCTGCTTCTCTCAAGAGGGACCTATCCCTTCCAGATGGTGATGATGATGCTGCTGCTGATGACTGATGGGGCTCGGTGCATGGGATTTCTGGGTCCTTCTGAGAAAGATTTCCACAGACATCCTGTTCGTCAGGAAGTTTATTAAGGAGAAGATGTTTGCATGGACACAAAGACTGCAGTTAAAGGTGTATTTTAAAAAAGGAAAGAAGATGAGGTATCTACATAGACACAGGTGGGCCGTCTCTACGGAGAAGATCTGCTTTATGAAAGGAACAGTTTTATTAAGAACGACAACTGCATAGACTCGGGGGTCAGAAAGCTGTATTTGCTCTTGCAATGGATATTCCTTTACAGCATTCTTTGGGGGAAGGGGAAATTGATTCCTTTGTGGAATTTTATCTCCGTGGGTCTGGTTGGGTAGGTTCTCTGTTACAGATAATCCTTTCTGTCCCACCTCGCTGCGATTCCTGGAAACTTCTGTAGCTGGTTTAATGACATGTTAATCATGCCTGTCCACTCCCCCAGGTTTGGTCTTTGTGATATCTTCTATGTGTATTTTTCTACTTAGCATCATCATTGGTGATGATGACAAGGGCAGTGACAGCTTCCTGAAGGCATGAGCGACACTGAACTCCATCTTCTGCCTTGGCCTACTTGAGGTGTCTTCATTCCCCTGTTCTTTGTGAGGAGCTGAAACCCCTTGAATCCATCAAGACTTCACGACCATCAGGACTGTGAGAGGACTGATCTTCTTGAAACATTCTGGGTCAGGGCTCCCGCAGAGCCAGACAGAGAAACACACACGAAAATATTCAACTTTTGATTCTTCTTTTTGCACAGGGAAAGTTTCATTAAATGGGGAGGCAGTGGGTGTCACAGCAGACAGCTCTCCTCACTTCTCTGCAGCCCATGGCCCCCATGCTCCACCATGTCAGAGTAGTAGTCAAGGGGTGCATGGTAAAATCTGGGTGCCCATGGAGAACACCCTACTGATGGTGGCCCATTGGAGGAGGACCTCATGGTCAATGAATAGGAACTACTGGCAAACCTAGAACCCTATTTTTCAAACCCCAGATTCTGCGGGTCAAAAAAGTTCTGTTTCCTTACAGGAACTGCACCGTCCAGTTCTATAAGTCCAGGCACTGAAGAGTGAACTTGGGCCTTTGTCCTCTGGTCTAAAGCTTTGGGGCGGATGACAGTGCCTTTAACTTATTCCTTGTGTTAACCAGTCCCTGATGCCTTCCCTGTACTTGACAGTGGTAAAGCCACCCAGCAGTGTCTGTGGGGGCCTAGGACAGCATTCCCTGTGGTGGGAAGGTGTGTTCTACAAAGCCAGCAGGATAGGAGGTCAAGTAGACCTTCTATTAGGAGACTTTAAAATCCCTTTAAGAAGGGATTTTAAAAGACTGCTTTAAAAATGTTTTGTTTTGGGGTGTAGGGCTGGGGGAGACCAGTTAATACTCAGCAAGTACAGATTCTGAATATCCTTTATTGAGGGACACTACAAGTTCCCAGCTGAAGGACTTCTCCAATGCCAAGCCCACTTGAAGGGCTGGGTCTGCCATGTTAATGGAATGTGCATGGTATCAGGGAAAGCAGCACAAGACCTGGCTGGGGGTGGAGAGTATTTCTGGGGACTCTTCACTGTGCTGATGCTTCCCTTATTGCAAATCAGAGGAGGGGGTGCAGGACAGTCCACCCCATGAAGCTATCCTGATAGGCTGTCTTTTGGGGATACCTTTCCCATAGATGCAGTCACAGCACTTGGACCTCTGATACCAGAATGCCTTTTGCACCCTGTAGAAATGTCCCTTTGCTTCAGTTTCTTTGAATTAAAAACAGCCTGTTTCTAGTTATGGAAGCCTCCCAAAATCCCCTGCACTGTGGAAGAGCTTGGCCTCTCAAGAGGCTTCTGTGAGGTTTACCAGCAAGACACCGCTGACTTCTAGGCTATTCCCCGCATCCCTTGCAGAGATGGGGAGTGTGTGTCTGTGAGGGAGATGGAGTGGAGAGGGGGAGGAGACCCCACTGCAGATGACCGGCGTCCACCTGAGAAGGGAGGTGAGATGTGAACACAATTCATTTCCAGAGAAGGGCTGTGGGAAGTGGAAGGCTTCCCACGGAGGAGATGATACGCAAGCTGGCTTTAATGGATGACTAAGAATTGACCTGGTATAGAAAGAAGAAGAGAATTTCAGACTCAGGGTGCTGTGCCCAGACAGATGCCAATTTGGATGTGTTTACTGTGTGTTGAGGGTATCCTGGAGCAGTAGGTGAATCTGTTGGAACAGGGCTAAGCACAGTCTCCATTACAGGAGGGACAGGATTAGTTCCCATGTGACTCTGGGAGAGGTGACTATGACCTGAAGTTGTTTACCCAGTTCTAGCTGTGAGATGCTTACTGGTAACGCTAGAGTGCCCACCTCCCAGAGGGCCTAAGGAGCACTCCTGGACAAGGTGGAGAGCCCCAGGGGGACCTTTGAGGCATCAAAGGTTTGTTTGAGCCACACTTAGATGTTCTTCTGATTCAAGTTGAGCATTTTCAGTTCTCTCTTCCCTCCCTGTGTTAAAAGTTTGCTCTTCTGCCCCAAGTCCCCCCAAAACCATCTCTCATGTTCTCTTGGGATTAGAAAATGAAAATGACTCCCCCTGTTACTATCATCATTCTGGAAAATAATGCTAGATATAAAAACAGAAGAAAAATATTACCAGGAACCCCTCTTTCAGAAAGAACTACTGTTTAAATGTTGGTTTATCTCTTTCTAGAATTTTCCAGAATATACATATAAATTCATATGAATTATGCCTATTTAATATGTAGTTTTGTCAGGTCATTAATTTGTTTTTACCATGTATGATAAATCACTGTGTGTGAGTTATATGTCTTCCTGGGAGTGAGACCTGGTCTTTGTTCTGCCTCCTCAGGGTTTTGCGCACAGTCGAGAAGTACCGAGTAATGACTGAGTGACTGAGAGGGTTTCTCTAAGCGAGAATTTTGGATGGTGTTGTGGCTGAGGTCTTTTCAACTTTTAATCATCTGAGCATGTCTGACCATATTTCTGATGTGGTTTCTGAAGGAAAGTTTCTGAAGGAAACTTCCTGGAAAGCTGGTGACTGGCTATGTCCTGTGTATGTTTAGCATGAACGTTGTCATATCCTCAAACTACCAGAACATTAAACAATTTCATGCACTGAGGCTGTGTCCATACCAAAGAACCAAAGAATCACCTGATTTAGAACAAACTGATATATATATATAATATATATAATATATATATATATATGTCTGCCTGCATCCATCCATCCATCCATCCATCCATCCATCCATCCATCCATCCATCCATCCATCCATCCATCCATCCATCCATCCATCATCTATATTTGATTTTCGGTTTCATCCAAAACAAGCTCATCTTTGGACATCAGTTGACACTCAGCATGGGAGAAAAACTAGTTGTTCAGGATACTGTGGATTCCTCATTTCTTCCAATCTGCTTTGCTACCAGTAGCCTACAAGACACCTTTGCAGGTATCAGAAAAAAGGCTTTCCTCTCCTCTCCAAGTAGAAGCAGCCCCACTTGATATGCATGGTTGGAAACAGAAAATAGAGGATGTGCTGCACAGTGGCTCGTGCCTGTAAGCTTTAGCCTATAAAGCAACCAGGGCTAGGGATCACGGTTCGAGTCTGGCCTGGGGCCTGTAGTGAGACCTAGTTCCAAAAATATATCTGGGCGTGGTGGTTCACGTCTGTAATCCCAGCTACCTGGGAAGCTGAGGCTGGGGATTTCTTGAGTCTGTGGTATCCCGGGCAACGAGAACCTGCGGTTCCACGGGCAAAAATAGCAAGACCTAGTCTCAAAAAAGCAAAAACAAAAACAAAACAAACAGAACATAGAGGATGTCACCCCTCCACACCCCTTCAACAGGACACCCCCTAAGCAGGACACTACCTATGTACTTCTAATAGTAGCCTTGATTTAATGTACTCAGAACAACTGAAAATACTATGTAGATGTTTGATACTTAGGTTCAGAATTCTTTAAGCAAATAAGCAAGAAGTACATCATACAGAGCAGACGTGTAGCTTCAGTGATTTGAAACAACACACTATTTCTATGGCAAGATTCAAATGCTCTGAGTCTACATCTCCTCTCCTGCTGGTCCCTCTGTCTGGAAACTTTTTTGTTCCCAACCATTCTATTCTCAGAGTTGCCCATTTTTCATGGCTCAGCGCCAAAACCACCCTTCCACAAAGCTACTGGGACCTATTTTCTTGGAATTCATTGAAAGCCTTCATGGGCTCCCTTGATACATGTCTCACCTTGATGTATTGCACATCTTAGTTTCTACTTTGCAAGTTTGGTGATAGGTTTACTAATCTCATTACTATCAGTATGAACACTAACACTCCTGGCATAAGCTGTGCCCTTCAGAGGCTCAAGTTCATCATTATTAAAAGAGAGGTGATAGAAAAGGTCTCCATGTGTGTTATACCAAGGTTATAACACACATCTTTTATCTTCTCTGATCCTCCTTGAGAAGTGACACTGTTTTATTTGATTTCTGGGTCCACAATAGTCACATCATGCCAAACAGACGGTACTCATTTATGGTCCTAAGGCCACAGATATACTCAGGACAGGCTCCCCTCATGGACTCCATAGTTTACTGGGGAGTGATAGGCAGCCAGGATCAGCAGTGGTTAACACTATGTGGTCAGAGCTGGGATGGGGTAAATGAGCTGATGAGAACTCCTATACAATCTACAACCCACCTATGGTGAAGGACAGGAGGCTCCCTGGAGGAAGGGACATCCCACCCAGCAAGACCAGTGATTCCAGAGGACAGGGACAAACATGGGGAAGATAGGAGTCACAGACTTCAGAGGCATCACCATGTAATGCCTGCCTTCTTTCCTAACTGCTCTGATGACTTGTCCTCCATCCCATCCTTCCTCTCCAGTCCTGAGGTCCAAAATCATGGCTAATGTGTGTGGCTCTTTCCCTGATCCTCAGTGACCTGTGTCCACAGGTGAGAGAGAAAAGCCAACACGATTAAACTGAAAGTATCATTTTAAAGTGTTTTAATGATTTCTTTTGATTCTTTTTGGAGCCGTGAATCATGACTCTTATCATGTGAAGTTAAGTGGTATTCATGCCTGAAATAGAGTGTGCTCTGGTTTATAAAAAAACTCCATTTTGACTTCTGATAGACTTGGCGGGGGGTGGGCGGTGGGAACAGTGGTCTGGGGAGGGGTGTGAGGCAGGTGGGCAGGTGGTTCTTATCTGGGATAAGAACCATTCACACCCCGTGTGACCCACTTGTCTCTGGCATGTTCCCACCGAGAAACCAACATCTCTTTGTTCAGGTTGCCTTTCCAGGACCTGTTCAGTGTGGCTGCCTGTTGGCAGGATCTGAAACAGGTGCCATATACCCAGAAATGGGTTCAAATAAAACAGCTGTTAAATACCTTCAGGGGGCCCAATGGAGCAGTGTGACTTGACTGAAATTTTGCCTTTTTTTTTGAGACTAGGTCTTGCTATTTTTACCCATGGAACTGCAGGCTCATGTTGTCTGGGGTACCACAGACTCAAGCAATCCTCAGTCTTAGCTTTCTAGGTAGCTGTGATTACAGGCGCACACCACCATGCCCAGCTATATTTTTTTGGAACTAGGACTCAAACTGAGATCCCTGGCCCCCACCATAGCTTCTTAGGCTGCCACTTACAGGTATGCACTACCATGCCCGGCCTGAAATTCTGCTTTATCTTTTTTTCTCCTTTCAATAATTGCCCTTTGCAAAGTCTTTCTAACATGCAAAGGCATCCCCGGTTACCTAGTGCTTTGTGGTGGGTAGGATGGGACGCATCTCATCTCACAGGCAGGGTGTTCAAGTGCAGATGGTACATGGAACTTTGGGGTCTAGATCTACAGAGAGACTCCTACATTCATTCTTGGGGGATCACTCAGCCATGCTGGGGGTTTCCCCTACACCCCACCTTGCTGTCACCTGATCTGGCCTCCCAGCAATGACTGACCATCATGACTCTTACTGGTCTGTATGGAGATGGCCCACCTGGCTTTCCCTAGTTGAGGATCATAGTTGCTGCACCAGCCTGTTGGGATGGGCCCACACTGCCTCTCCCTGGTGCTGCTGGAACCATCAAGTCCTGTCACATTTCATGGTTGGTCCTGTTTTACCACATGTAGAAGGGGATTCATATCATCTACCCAAGTAGTGTTCTTAGGATTAAATGAGTTATATAGATTTCTAGTAAATATATAATGTTTTTTAGATTTTTTAAAAATATCCCCAACATTTCAGAGAATGTTAAGCTATGACAGTGAGGGTCTACATAATACACAGTGAGCACAGCCCCCCATCTTTGCTAGACTTGATATGAAGCTAATGGGGGACAAGGTCGCTGCTTGCTGAATCAGTGTGGACACTTTATGGCCTTGGGGAGAAAGGCAGCAGGTCTGGATGCATGAAAGCTCTAATCTTATTGTTAGAGTTAGGTTCTTTCCTGGGTCTGTTTGCCTGGCGAACATGTCTGTTTCTCCAGGGTAGGGCCATAGTTTATTCCCTTCCAGATTTTTAATGCCTGATCTAGGGCCTAGAGGGTTGGGAGACTCCAGGCCATGAATTCTAAATGCAAATTTCAGATGCCAGACCCTGTTTTTGGCTTCAGGGGCCTCTCTCCTGTAATGAGAGTTCTTAGAAGCTTGACCCCCTTCTGAAGTATTTCTAGAGTAGCGTTGGAAGCAGAAGCCTAGAATATTCTAGAAAAGAAAATGAGGTCAGAAACTAGCTTGGGTTTGTCTACATCCTTGGGACCATAGATTCAGTGTTTTGGGAAAGGAGTTCTTGGAGCCAAAACCTCGTGGGGTTGATCCCTGGCGGAGGGAAGAACCGACAAAGGGCAGGAAAAATCCAAGTGTGTGAGCCCTGAAGCTTCTGTAATTTGGGAATCCTCTTTACAAAGTTTTAAAAACGAAATGAGATGTGAATGGAAACATTTACTTAAGGTAGGAGGAACCCCCCCCAAATCAAATAGTAAAGTGCTAAAGCAGCCCAATTATCACAAATCCTAGGAAACCAGTGATAATTTGATTAAGTGACCAACCCTCATTTTCTACCTTTTGAGGGGTTGGCTCTTCTTATGATAGCAGTGTTGCGACGTCACTCCACAGAGAGAAAAGAAAGATCCAGTCTTTAGCAAGGACTGAATTATCTACAAAAAATATTTAGACTTCTAAAAAATTCATGGTTGTGGATTTGGGGAAATATCACCATTTCTCCCCTGCATGAATTGTAAACATTAAAGTCCGTTTGTGCAATGAGGAACCTGAAATGTCTTTTGAATCTACAACTCCTTATCAATAATCTCTCACTGCCAAGGTGAAGAATAAGCTTTAGACTAGACCTGCAGAGTCAGTGCTTCCTATAAATTTCCCTACAGCAAGGTCCATTACTTTCCTTCCAATCCTTGTTATTCCACTTTGTGGGACAGAGGAGAGGATGAAGAGGTCAGATTCTCATTCATTAACCACAAAACACTCCCCTCTCCCTTCACAGGGTTTTTTCCCTTTAAATTCCTCCCTCTCAGAGATCCTTTTTAGGACCAGACCTTTGGCCTCTCTGCCACCTTACTTACTCCCAGCCCCTGGACTCGGAGTGGGGGGTGGAGGGAGGGGGCAGGGGCAGACACTGAATTTGTTTTTCTCCTTATTTTCATATGACCAAGTGTAATCCAGTTTCAACACTCTTTCTTCCTTCCTTCCATCTCAAAGATTATTTTTCCTGTCACTGTCCTTTTAATAACTCACTTGTGTTCCCCTGGTGACAATTATCATATGACAATTATCATATAATTGTCTCCTCAGTCAGACATCCAGGCAGGGGCAGGGCTAATACTTCTGTCACCCCCAATGCCCGCCCAGGAACTCCACTCTCTGGGCTGAATAAGTGGGAGTGTCATGCAGACCTGGGCTTCAAGAGATTTCCCTTCAAGGAACCCCACCACCAATTAGGGTTCTTCAGACCAATGTTTACAAGACAATTACTTTCAAATGCATGTGGTGGATTATAATATTACCTGTGCCTAAATAAACAGAGTGAAGGAAATGCAAGCTTTTAAAAGTTCACTTCAACTTAAAAATGAGACGATAAATAATCCTAAAAATCCTGCAACTTTATGACAGGCCACTGACAGAGCTATTGGGAATGAGAAAGGAAAGGAAATAAAACTGAAGCCTGGGATAAAAGCGTCCCCCAGACATCCTCTGTGACCTTTCCCTGCTCAATTAGAAACTGATTCAGCAGGAAAGACAGGGTCACTTAGGAGCTTCCAGACTTCTTTAAGGTATTACAGCTTACTCTCTCTGTTACTCTCTGGGGAGAGAGGAGTGGAAATGCTGCCATGTGACCCCCCCCCTGCAGAAGAGTCAAGAGGGAGATTGGGATTCCTGCCCAGGGCCCTCCAGTTGCAAAGCGACCCAGATCCCAGTTTGAAGGGCTACAGATCTGTCTTCAGGGTAGAAGTTGCTCAGCTTTTGCTGGACTGGGAATCAGGATAAATGGGTCTTAATCCAAATTCTGGGACAGATTGACCTTTCTGAGGCCAATCAAGTGTCTCTGGGATCCCTTCTGGAAGTCACAACCCTGTCTCTTGACCATTCCATGTCAACCTCTGTGCCAGGTGCGGGAACAGCAAACAAGAGTTCAGTGGAATCTGTGCCTCAGGAGTCTAGGTGTGGATGCTGGCAAATGTGAGGGAGGAAGCTGTGCTTATCTTATGGGTAAGAAGAAGCTATTGCCCGGGAAGGACAAGATTGAAGGAAGACAGAGAGCAAGCGAGGTATAACAAAAGGTTTGGGGAGAGGAAGCGGCTCAGTTTGAAGGAACTGCAGGCAGTTCTATGCAGGCAGAGACATGGGAAATTTAGGGTTGAGGATTAAAAAGTAGGAATATTAGAAATCCCATGGATATCAGTGCATTCTATAGAGTGAATGGTCAAGTAGATATTAAAGCACTTTAAAACATGTAAAATACCATGCCACTGTAAGTCATGATTGTGAGCACATGCGCACACATGATAGTGATCTGTGATCTACTAGTGGTATCAGTAGAGCATTGTTACTCTTCCAACACCTTTATCTTTGTGTTCCCCCATGTGTTCTGGGTTAATCCCCATTAGCATGCTGTTTTTCGGCCAGTGTTTAGGATCTGCCATCACAACCCCAGTTGGGTTAAGGTCGCATTTTTTTTTTTTTGAGACTAGGTCTGGCTATTTTTGACCGTGGAACCGCAGGCTCATGTTGCCCGGGGTACCACAGTCTCAAGCAATCCCCAGCCTCAGCTTCCCAGGAAGCTGGGATTACAGGCACGCACCACCATGCCCAACTGTTTTTTTGGACCTAGGTCTACTACGTTGCCCTGAGTGGGAATCCAACCGCAATCCCTGGTCCCCGCCATGGTTTCCTAGGTTGCCGCTTACAGGCATGCGCCACCATGACCTGCTAAGGTTGCATATTATTTTCTCAATCTTGAGGCAAGGGGCCCAGTATACTGGTGTGATGGACCAGGGTTTCTGGGGAGCACTGCAACACTCCAGGTAAATGCAGTGATGCCCTCTTGAGATCTGGCATCCTCGCAAGATTTAGTACCCTCGCAAGATCATCATGGTGCCTTCAAGAGATCTAGTGTCTCAACTCCAACAGGCAGCTTCTGTGTATAGTTAGGAGATATCAGCTCACTTGAGGGTTGAGCGATAATTGGGGACTCATGAGTCTGTTTTGTCAATGACTGGCAGAGACTTGTTCTAGCTCTAAGCCTCAGTTTCCACATCTTCAAAATAATGGGACAATGCCATCTTCCAGTCCCCTACAAATATAATTAAAACTTAAGAAAGGCCCTTTTTTGTGGACTCTGCTGAAATCATCCGGGAGCCTTCCCTCGAGCTGACCATTTATGACGAGTTTGCTGTTGTGAGTAGTGACGGAACAGAGCTGGGCACAGCAGAGAGAAACAGACATTTTTTTCTGCTCCATTCAGGAAAGAGTCACCAGTCCTGGTTAATATCTAACCATAAACTCACTCTCGTTCCCATCAGAAAGATTTTAGGGAAAATTTTAGTGAAACCTAAAATTTTCTGAGACTCAGTTTGTACCTTCATCAAGTGGTGACACTGGGCCTATAAGAATTCCATTTTGATCTGTGCCTGGAAGATTCCTGACTACTCTGGTCCTGTCCATTTGGTGTTTCTGGTTTCAAGGTTCTTTGCTGGGTGGGGTCTGAGTACTCCTTACCCTCTAACATCAGAGAAGGGAATTCTAAGAATCAGGCAGCTGTGGAAATGAAGGCCCACATGGGGGCAGGGAACAGAGACTTTACAGCTACCCCCTGGGAAATCCAATGGGGCAATAAAACTTTGACCTAGGTCTCTTGGTACCATTAAATCACACCCTATAAGGTGTCCTAAATCCTGGCTACATTTTGCCCATTTTGGCCTCTCTTTGGTTGTTTATAAACAATCCAATCTCTAAGAATCCCAGCTTCCCTCTTTTCAAGTGTCCTCAACCTGCTATCTCTTGGGTAAGGTTTTTTTGTATGAAGACCTGCAGAATCACTGTGAATTCCTCTATATGACCAACAAGGAAATGGTGTTTCAGAGATCAGGCAGTTTCCTGAGAAATGAACTTTCCCCTAAAGCCTGAATTCTTTCTATTCCTCTTGCTTTTTCAATTGATCTAGAGAAAAACTGACTGCGTGAGGGTCTCAAGCCCAGCCAGGTTTGAGCACAGTAGGGTTACTGTTTCGTCCTATCCACATGAGGAAAAGTTGCAAATGCATTTTTTAAAATAAATCAAATCCTATTTTTAGTGACTTAAGGGAATACATGATATAATAGACGTCTCCAGGGGTTCCTTTGTGAAATAAGATTTTTTTCTGTAACAACATTCATCTAATGTGTCTGTTACTAGAGGGGATAGGTTTCACAGACATTGTTTCTTCTCAGATGGAGTCCTACAGGCATTTGTCCTGATTCTTCTTAAAATAATAGCTGCAATGATGATTTGAAGAATTTGAAGATGCACATAATGTTGCAATTGTACAAATAAAAGTAAGTTCACTCTGAAGTAATTCCGTATGTTTAGTCTGGCATTCAAGGCTATTTCTGCTCTTTCTCTGATCTTATTTTTTACCTTTATCATGTCCTCAGAACTCCACCTCTGTGACAGGGTATATATGAACATATATGCACTCATACTCAGTACACACTGATACTCAGTATATATGTACACACTCTACATACAAATACTTCCACAATCCTCAACTCTGTACACTTACCCACACACAAACACTCCCATACTTTCCAACACAATCCACATATATACAAACATTCCTACTTCCTCCCTCTACACACACAACACACATAGCACACAACCCCCAAGACACAAACAATCCACATACTTCATACACACTTCAATACAATACACACACACACAAACCCCACACTCCACATGTACTCCACACAAATACACTCCAACACATAGACAAGCCCAAAGCTAGTGTCCAATATAGTAGACAACTGCCACATGTGGCTATTTAAATTTAAGTGAATTAACATAAATCCGAATGAATGGACAAGCAAAATGTGGTGGATGTATCCATGGAACATTATTCAGTCTTAAAAAGGAAGGAAATTTTGATATCAGCAACAGCATGGATGAACAGTAGAAAAATTATGCCAGGTGATAAAAGTAAGATGCATGATTCCTTTTTTTTTCGAGGTACCCAGAGTAGGCAAATCATGCAGGTAGGAAATAAGGATAGATTGCCAAGGACAGGGAGCAGGATGGGGAAGAGCAGTGGGGATTTATCTTTAATGGGCACAAAGTTTCGGTTTGGGATGATGAGAAATTTCTGGAAATGGGAGGCGATGTAGTTTATATGCCAGACATTGTGACTAATGCCACTCACTGAATTGTGCACTTAAAATGCTTAAAGTGGTAGATTTGTTATGGGCATCTTACTACAGTAACAGTAAAAAGTATTTAAAAGTGTTTACAAATTAAAAGATAAAACACAGTTCCTCAATCAGACTCCCATATTCCAAAAGCTCATACCTTTACGTGGTGACTGGCTGCTATATTGTTCAGAGTAGAGAGACCATTCCATCATTACAGAATGTTCTAGATGCCATGTTGCTC
Organism: Uropsilus gracilis; assembly: GCA_004024945.1. Classification (NCBI taxonomy): domain Eukaryota; kingdom Metazoa; phylum Chordata; class Mammalia; order Eulipotyphla; family Talpidae; genus Uropsilus; species Uropsilus gracilis. The sequence goes on along the minus strand of PVHY01001944.1, from coordinate 55,141 downwards.
TAGCAACTTCTAGGCTTAGTTTTTTTTTTTTTTTTTGAGACTAGGTCTTGCTATTTTTGCCCGTGGAACTGCAGGCTCATGTTGCCCGGGGTACCACGGACTCAGGCGGTCCCCCAGCCTCAGTTTCCTAGGTAGCTAGGATTACAGGCACTTGCCACCACACCCAGCTATTTTTTGGGACTAGGTCTCTAGGTCTTCTGTGTTACCCTGGGTGGGACTCCAACCGCGATCCCCAGACCCCGCCGCGACTCCATAAGCTGTCACTTACAGGCATGCGCCACCGTGTCCAGCTCTAGGCTTACTTTTAAAGAACTTTCCTTGAAGCTCTGATCAGCTGTGATTCGTTTCTCCTGGGAATTCTTGAAATTATTGACTTTGACCTCCTTCGTGTCATATTCTTTACTGCTTTCCAGGCAAGTGTGTGCTAGCTAATTTTCTGGTAAAACTGCAGGTTTGTGGCAGTTTTGGAGAATTGTCAGATCTTTGGGTAGGCCAATCTCATCCACCCTGCAGGACCTCCCACAGTGCCTCACAAACTAATCAGCTGCTCACCAAATAGGTGTACTGGAATGAATGGATGAGACAAGAAGACAAATGGCAGGACAGCGAACCTTTTATGTTATGGTCCTCACTGGGAATGTAATTCCATCTTATATATATCAGGAGCCATTTGAAGATGACATGTTTGTCTTCCATGAATAAATTCGTTTCCCAACTCGGGGGCTGTAAATTAAATGTCTCTGTGCATTCCTCTGGGAGCCAAGGGAGCATTCTCTGGGACCTTTTGTAAATGAGACAGAAATTTGTCCTATGGACGTGTGAAGTCACTTCTCAGCTAGCTATTGAAGGCAGCTGCCAAGTCTTTCTTCCAAAAACAAGTGGTAAAGTCACTTTGTTTTCTGTAACACAAACCTTTTGCAACAAATAGAGTCCTCCTCTGTTCATTATCTTGTCATTAAACTCCCTGGCTTGATGTATTTCTCTATAAAATAAACCTGAGACCTTATTCAGAAAGAGGGAAATGCAGAAGTGGCTCCACCACGCATGAAAGGGAGCCGTGTAGAAAGAGCTTTCTTTTGCCTCTTGAGTCCAGTGATGAGATCTTATGGCCAGACAACATTTTTTGACTCGTAGGAGAAGAAACCACCCTCTTATGTTACGGTTTCCTGAATGAGAGCCTTTGTCTCCCACAGAAGAATTAAAAACCTATGGGCCTCCCCCGTACAAACCGGAATACGCTTCACACAGCGGTCTTGGGATTGAATGACGGCATCATAAAAAAAGAAAAGTCAGAACAATGCCCACTCACGTTTTAATCATCTACCTGATTTTCCATGGAGACGGTTTCACCAACAGCTACAAGATGAGGGAAAGAGTGACTTGACTCCAAGGGTTGATTCTCTGTTTTTGCTCATTCCTGCATCTTGAAGGTGAAAAATCAAGGAAAATTGTTCATTCACTTTTAGTCTTGTCAGAGCTGAAGGCAGAAAAAGTGACTGTGGAGACTGGCAGGGACTCTATGGGGGTATGGACTCATGACCCCCAGAGTTTGCCTGGAGGAATGGGAGGAGGCTGGTCTCAGATCACACACAAGCAAAATTGACCCCGGAAGCTCTCCTCCCGCCCAAAGGCAGCATTTAGCTTCCTGTACCTATGGGGAGAGGGTGAGGGCTTTCTAAAATTCAAAATGCTTTTTTCTTTGTGTGATTTGGTATACACATTTGAGAAACAAATGCTAATTCCCTGCAAGAAGTGAAAGGAGCAAGGGCATGAAGTGGTTGGGAGTGAGAACAGGAGAACAGGCTGGGTTTATACCTGATCATGATTAGCTCCCTGGATGACCTGCAACCAGGCTCTATCTGTGCTCCCCTCTTTTGTATTTGTGTACAGGGGAGAATATGGTCTCCTGGGCATATTAGATAAAATAAGATAATAGATAGGAAAGTGGTGAAGGGATCTGTAAGTGCTAAGCAAATACAAGGTGCAATTATCTGCATGAAAATGGTGTTTGGCTCCATGTGAAATTGGGAAGGACTGCAGAGAGTGAAGAAGACCTCCTTAAATCAGTTTACAGACAGAGCAGTTCCTTCAAAATGCAGCTATTCCCAGAGACAGATGGATAGTCCAACCATAGCCAGGAACTGAGATGCTTAGCTAGAGGAGACCCCAGCAATGTGGGGCTATGGGCAGCTGTGAGAACCGAGAGCGGTGGGGCAGGAAAGTTTGCTGCGTGCACCAGAGCCGTGAGGAGAGAGTTAAATCCCACGTGCTGGTTGTGGTTCTGTGGCCCAGTCACGCCTCTCTGTGCCTTGGTTTATTGTTTTGTCAAATGAATGTGCCCTGGGCAGGTCAGAACCACCTACTTGAAAGCCCCATACAGATTGTGGAGCAGGACTGGAGGCTCCAGGGCCAAGAAGGAAGGGAGAACTGTTTCCAGCTGAGCCAGGGAATGGCCTAAGTGAACTTTGACAAAAGGCTGGAGATTGGTCCCTAATCTGTGAATGAAGGTACTTGGGGGGGAGGGAGAAGGAGGGAAGAAGGGAGGAAGAGAGAAAGGGAGAGAGAGAAAAAGAGGGAGAGGGAGGGAGGGTGAGAAAAAAATATATATATAAGGAGAGAGAGAGAGAGAGAGAGAGAGAGAGAGAGAGAGAGAGTCACCTTCCCTAACTATTCTTAAGAGTCAAGACGAATTCCAAAGTCCAGATCTGACCTGGAGTGATTTGTTCAGTAGTTACTGAGGAGGAGGAGGGCTTTGGTTGTGCTGGGAGGTCACCCCGCCCCTCTGGCAGAATGAGTGGGGAACATTGTCCCCATCTGCTCTTGACTCTCCCTTTTGAGCATTGGGAGCTCTAGAAGAAGATGAAGGGCATAGGATTTCAGGACTAGGAGGGACTCAGAGGTCACTAGTCTGGCCATCAGGGTGATGTCCCGGACATACCTTCCTGAGATGGCCCATCTTGTCTTTGGTCAACAGAGACTACAAAGAAAGCTTGTTTTCAATTCTGATGTCTGTCATAAGGCTAAGAATCAACAGAATTTTCTTGATTTTTAATGGCTTCCTTGAAACCTGCCTTGTTATGTAACCCTGTCTAACTACTTATAACATCCATTCTGTAACTGTAACAACACATGCTGGAATTACTGCAGGCCCTGCACTGGTGGTTATCATGATCCCTGTTTCACAGGGACATAAACTGCAGCACAGAGAGGGTACCTGCTTGGCTCAGCGTCACACAGCTAGCATACTTTGGAGCTGGGATTTGAGAGCAAGTTCAACCAGGGGTTTGACTCCCATGGCTTACAGCATCCTCGATCAGATGCCTTTTCCTTAGCACTTCGTGATCATTTTCAAATGACCCTTTAGCCCTTTCTCCCTTGTATTAAGCCTGGGTGTCAGGAATTTAACCTTCTTCGGGGTCAAACAGAACAAAGCCCAGTAAAAACCCAGTCCTTCACCTGGAGGATCTTGCTGGGTAGCAATCAGCTTTGCAGGGGAAGCCCAGCCCACCTCCAAACATTTGCATCTCAAAGAAGCTTTGTGGGTTTCTAGTGTGACTGCTGTGGGACCACATATTTGCAATTTTGAGGGTTTGCAAAATGGCTGGCCCACCCCTGAAAACCCGCACGCCACTTATCTCACTTCCTACCTACCCGTTCAGTTGGAGACAGTTTGAGTTTAGCTGGGTGTTTTTGTTTTGTTTTTTACCTTTACAGTGTCTAAGATTACAGAACTTGGAGGATCTTGTGAAAGAAACTTTCCCTTGTGAAGAAAGAGATACTATGTCTTGTTGATTCCACAGGCAGGAGATTCATCTTTCACAGCTCAGCTGTCCAGAATCCTCATGCTTGGCAGAAGGATCAGTTCCAGCTCCCCCTTTCCCCCATGTGCTCTTCCACGCTCTCTGTCCTTCACATGAAGTCTGGGACCTGAACTCTGTCATTCTCCCTGCAACCCTCCTTGGGATTCTCATCCTCCTCCCCAGGTGAGTCCCCACCCATTGTCCTGGGATCCCACCTTCTCTTTTCTAACACTTGCTGGTGCCTAGGCTAGTGCCCAGCCCACAGCTGGCATTCCTTTAGGTTGAACTGAATCAAATTAAGGCCAATCGAAATAAATCTAATTTTGTCTGTTTCCGGAGTTTGTTCTGTTGGAAGGCCCTGGGATGGGAAGAAGAGCTCACTTCCTCTACCCAAATTTGAGCACATGCTTCTCTTCCAATTGCAAGAGCTCCCTGGCGTGTGGTGCAGGGAGCGGAGGGCTTCTCACCCTCAGGCCTGGCTGGCATTAGGAACCTACCGCCCCTTCCATCCAGGTCCAGGCAGCCCCTTGGAAGAACTGACACCAGAGAATCTCTGTCCCCCACAGCCATTTCTCTTCTGTGCCTACAAAGGATAAAGATCTATTTGTCTCTGTGTGTATGTTACAAAAAAATGAATGGGGATTTAATTACAGTGGCTCATTTCCTAAAAGGAAGTTCTATTTACGATGCCCCATATGTTTTGCCAGTGGCCCTACCCCCAAGCTTGGAGTCCTGTCAGATCTCTTCAGATAAGAGGGTTGGGCGGCCTGGCCTGGCCAGTCCTAGGACCTGGGCTGTGGGTTCCAGGAAGTGGGAGGGAAATGTAGGTGGGCTCCGGGTGGGCACGGGAGACCTTGAGAATCAGGGATAGTGCCCAGGGAAGGCCCCCTGGGCTTCAGAGGATGGAATCAGAGGCTTAGACAATTTGTGATGATTAAAAATTGCCTGGCTTTCTTCATCTACCAAAGTGGCTCTTGAGGGGGAAAGAGTCTCTCTGATCCTTTTGTGGTTTTAATTCCCCCTCTGCCACTTCTGAGCCAGTGCAGATGGCTTTCTAGGGCTCCCAGAACCTTCCAGAGGATGTGGGGTGGAGTAGAGAGGGGGAGTGGTGGGGAGCCACTCACCTTGGCTCTCATTTCTGCCTTTGGCTGCTTACACTGTTTTATCTTTGGGGGTGTCTGTAGCATTTGGTGCAGGAAGCTGAGGGCGGGCAGTTTAGGATTTCTCAGCTGTGTTTTACTACAGTGGCTGGGACCTGCTAGGACCTGGCTCCTCTGGGAAGATTTATGATGGGGAGGCACCTCTTCCCACCCAGTCTTCCCTTTTCTGTCCGAGACCCCATTCGCCTTTCCATAGTGCTCTGTTTCTCTTGCCTCCTCTCCTTCTCACTCTTAAAACTCCATCCCTAAGAAACATCCTTTCACCCCCCTTTCTCATGCCCATACCCCACCCTGCACAGTTGGACCCCAGACTCTATGATCTGCTGCTGTCAGAGGTGGTGCACTCGCTATGATGGCTCAAGTAAGTCCCCCCTGAATTGTGAGTGGGTGGTGGGTGGGAACCATCAATGTGAATGGGGGGAGGACCTCTCCCAGCCCCCAGATGCTGTCAGACCCCTTGCCCAGGGGCCTTATCTTTCCTCCCGAGGCTCCTCTGTACCCACTTGCTATTAAGTAAAAAGGAATCAGGCAGTCACTAGAAATCATACCATCTCCTGGGAGCTAGGAGCTTGATGCTGGTCCCCGGATGACGGTCCCATCCAGCTCAGTGCTCCAGACCTGGGTCTTAACTGCAGAGGAGGATGGAAGTCTAAGGGGTGACTGGTGGGTGCAGGGGAGAAGCTGGGTGTGCCTGTTCTGCTCACTAGATGGAGATGGAGCCTGGGGGACCCTGCTGTGTCCTTCAGGGGTCCCAGGGGCTTCTGGAAGATTGGGGATGCATTTTCAGTCTCAGTTGATGTGAGCAGTAAAGTGCCCAGAAAAACCCAATGAGTGCTTGGCCAATGCTTGCCAACCGCACAAACCTAGCAGCCCCTTCCATGCTGCCCATGCCCTTGGCACCTCTGGGAACACAAGAAATTTCTGCTGCCTCTGGGGGTCCTTTTCAGGTGACAGGTAAACCCTGGACCTTCCCCTTGCATTCTCTCTAGGGAGGAATTCCATGGGATTTAGTTCCATCGTTCTAATTTCCTGGGACTTAAAACTCTGTCCTCTTAGCTATCCTCCCTAAGTACAAGGTGATTTGATCCCTGATGCTTTTGCTAATGAGAAACCCCCTTAGTTCTCCTGTTACAGAGTATCCAGGGCACCACATCACCCTCTGAAAAGCGGGCTACTTTTATAACATGTATTTTTAGCTAGAATCAAAAGGTGAAAGTTTTGCTCATCTTTGCAGCAGTGAAGCTGTGATTGCTTGGCCTCCCCTCCTGTTCTCTGTTCCCTGTTCTCTCCTCTTCTTGCTCTCTCCTGCTCCTCACTTTTTGCCTCTTATTCTTCATTTTGTCATCTCCCTGCTATTTCTCCACAGGGATACCTGGGCTGTGTGTGTGTACATGAATGCATATGCATGTGTGCATGTGACTGCATGTGTGTGCACGTGTGTATGTGCATGTGTGTGTGCAAGGCTGGTGGTTGGGGACCTGGGGATGGTTGTACATGGCGGCCATGCCGCATTTCTGGCTGCTCATTGTTCAGTCTGCGTCTCCATGGCGACGGGAGCAGCTGCTCCATTCTGGGCCTCAGCTTGGCTGTGCGGGGCAGCCTGCCCGCCTGTCTGCCCACCCGTCCGCCTGCCCAGCCGTGGGAGCTGCCAGCTCCTCACCCTCCTGCTGCCCACAGGCCCTGCCAGGCTGGGCGCAAGAAAGTGTGTTTACTAACACCATCCACACGGCTCCCTGGGCACGGAGGCTCTGCCCAGAAGATGTCAGGTCTAGGGCACTGGGAGGTGGGCCTGGAGCCAGGCTGTCTGCAGCCCAGGAAAGCTGTTCCTGGGCTGTCCTGGCGTGCCAACAGGCCGGGTGAGGGGTTTCTGGCCCCAAGACACAGGCACAGCCCTGGGGAAGGGGTCCTGGCTAAGAGTTCTTATCTGAAAATTTCCTTTCCTTTCTCAGAATGCCTTTCTAGGCTGTCTGAACATTCCCAGCCCACTTTACCCCAGGCCTTCGAAGGTTCCCCGACAGCTCTCGGAAGCCTTGTCCTGTGGGTTCATGAATGTCAGAAGTGCTCTCTGACATAAATGAGGAGTTGCAGAGCTGGAGGTGGCCTCCCCAGGCTGCAGACCAATGGTCTCACTGTTTAAATGGTGACATTGAGAATGGGGTGAGGAGACATGCGTTAGAACCTCAGAGCAAATCAGAGGCAGGAAAGGAATGCCTCCCTCCCAGGCTATGTCCTGGCTCCAGGGTCCCTAGTTTCTGGCCAAATTGGTCTTGGTCAGAGGCTGAGTTCCTGGTAGTCGAGAGCCCCCTTGAGCCACCTCTCCTTTCTGCTCTGTCTTCCTCTCTCTTCTCTCTCCCTCCCTCCACTTCTTCTTAGTCCTGCTGGCTCCCTCTTGTCTTTCTGCTGCTTGTCTAGGGAGGCTGAGGGCATGTGCCTGTGTGTTGTGGTGGTAGTGGTGCTGGTGGAGGTATGTGTATAATGTGTATGTGGAGTGTGTAAGCGTGAGATATATATGCCTGTAATGTGTAAAATGTGTGTGGCATGGTATGTGGGTGGTATATGTGTGAAGATTATGTGGTGTATGTGAAATGTATAGTGCATGATGATGCACGTGGTATGTGGTATGCATGTGTGTGTGTGTGTGTGCGTGCATGCGTATGAGAGAGAGAGAGAGAGAGAGAGAGAGAGAGCGATTTGTTGTGCGATAAGTGAGAGTGTTGTGGCCTTTGGGTAAAGATCATTCTTTTCTGAATTTTCCCATAACATCTAGCTCTGACTGACAGGTGAGTAGACAGTATGAAATACAGAGCCTAGGGCCAGGTGATGCTCTCCAGTCTACTCCACTACTGACCCCTAGGCCCCCTGGCCAGGATTCCTAGCACAGCTCTGAACTGAATTCTCTTCACCTGCTTTCTTCAGAGTCATTTGCTGAGAACCTTCTGACTAAGAAAGGGTCTCCCCTGTAAGGGTTGGGGGTTGGTCACAGTGCCTGATCTCTCATCAACATTTCTTTGGGGATTCCTGCAGATACATGCCCTGAGTTTTGCCTCAACTCCCATCTGTTTCCCCTCCTGCTTCTTTCTCCCAACCTCCTCCCCATCCTGTCACCCCAGAGGCTCAAGTAAGTTCCTGTCCCCTGGGCAGCTATGAGGATACGGCTGAGCCTTGCTGGGACTTCTTTTTCCACATTTCTTCCCTTTCCTGACTGAATGCTGTCCTTGCCCTGATGACCTCTGACCTGAACCTTTAGGCTTATAAGGTGCATATCTTCACCCCCAATTTGGAAGAATTCTGAGACTGGCAACTTTTATGTCCCAGTAAAGGACTTTGTCCCCTCTCAGAGTTTTGCACTCCAAATCTGATCTTGGCTGTGGAATTAGAGGCAGCAGATGAACTGAGCAAAGGTATCTCAGTCTCAGATGATGGGGGCAAGGAACTGATAGGCAAAGCTTCCAGACTGCTGTCAGCACAGGTGTGTTGGGAGGTGGCTAAGGGCCTGGCCTGGGCAGCCTGATTGGAGCAGGATGGGGTAGACTAGGTGGGAGAGGGCTTTTGTTGGTGAGGATAGGGCTCTTCAGGGCTAGGCAGGAGCATTTCTTATGTGCCCATTCACTTGCTCGGTGCTTACCCTAGGCCTGGAATTTAGTGCTACACAAGCCCTGTTATTGAATTCTCACAGAGACTTGAGGGGGTAGAAATGAGTGGCCCAGTCTTGGCGATAGGAAAATGAGATGCAGAAACTTGGCTTGTCTAGGATTTCCCAACAACAGACCAAAATTTGACTCTTCTTTTCAACAGAAAAGCTTCTTTCTTCCCTGAGTCACTGGGCCTCATGAGAGTGTTTGGGTGTGACTCCCAGAACTTGCCCACCAGGGTGGAGCTCACCAAAGTTGCCTGAGTATCTCTCCCACTTTAGATGCTTCCCCACTGAGGTGGCTACCCCATCTCTTTCCTGGAACCCATCAACAGTTTCCTTTCTCCAAGTCTCTGTTCCTACCTACCTTGAGTTTATTTCATACGTAATACGTGTGTGAGAGAGGCCTAAAATGCAAACTACTCAAAACATCAGAAGTAATAAAAAAATTCACTATATTCGAAATAGTCTTACTTATGCAAAATTACATATGTATATATATGCCAGTGTCTGGGCGGGGTGGGGGGGTTGGAGAGAGAGAGAAAGTTCAGTCTGTCTTTTGTCATTACCATCAGAATCATGGACATACAGTTAGGTAAACCAAGTCACTAAATAAAATATATGCATGTCTTTTCCAGTATCCAGTAAAACCTCAGTAAATATTTTTGATAGGTTTATGGATAACAATGTCAAGTGAAACCACATATTACAAATCCAGTTTTACCAATGGCTAATTGATATAAACAAGAATTAAGTTCCTAGGGTATTTTTCTGATCACCAAAACATTGCCAACTTCTAAATAAAGACCCAACACACTTCTAATGTTCACAAATCATTTGTATTCATCCACTCCCTCATTTCATTTATTGATTCATTCAGCTCATGATACAAGGTAGGTCCCACCTTGGAAAGGATACACTTCCATCACAGATGCGTCACACACACTATGCTCCTGTCTTCGGAGGAACTCAAGTGTGCATCTTTGAGATGTGGGAGAACACAGGAATCCCTGTAAAAATTTTATATTGCCCTGGGAGATCACAACTCCATGCAGACAAAACAGTGACTTTGGTTGGGAATCAATTATTATGTTTTCATCAACTTTATAAGAAAATGATGTTATTCTCAGCACATACAGTATGTTGTAAATGCTGAAGTTAAAAAGAAAGGTGTGGAAGGATATATGTGAGGCTGCTGATAGAAATTATCTATGCTTAAGGGAGGTTTGGAGGAAGGACTGGGTACAAAACATCGTCTTTGACATAATTTATCTTTATAATGTTTCACTGGTTACAGTACACACACATGCTTCCAGACATACAGACACACATTACTTTAGGAACCTAAAAAAATTGGAAATAATTTAAAACACATCTGAATATTTATGACTTAACATCCTTCAATAATTTCCCATTGCTCTTAGGACAACATCCAACTGAAAGGCTTTGTAAAGCTCCTGCCTGCTTCTCCAGCCTCAGATTTCACCACACTTGCTGCAGCCTGTAATGCAGTCAAATTGGATTCTATGTAGTGTCTCTGCTTGGCCCTGAGCTCTCCCCTCCAGCTTTCTGTTGCTCTTTCTAGTGCTTGACCCCACTTTCCTCCCTTGCTCCTCTGTGATTGTGTTCAGGGGGGCCCTTTGCCAAGGGAGGAAGGAGGACAGGTATTTAGGAAAAGTATCTTTTAAGAGGGGACAACTGACTTAGTCTTGTTTCATTTCTTGCTGGAAAGACTGATCTGTTAGCTGCATGGTCTACGGAAGCTACTTAGTCATGAAATATGTGGTATACCAGATCTCCACGAAGAACTGGGCCTTCAGCTCCTTTGCATGTTCTCAGGACCCTTTCTGGGTCCAGAGGCTAGGCTATCCCAGGGTCATGGCAGGAGTCTCTGGCTTTCCATAAGGGTGACTTTAACAAGGCAGAATTGTGAGTGTTTAAAAGAAGAGCTAAAGGCAATTTGAGGATGTCCCCAACATTTCTACTGAAGAAAGACTTTGTAAACACTACGGCTAATGACCCCAGAGAAAAACCATGGGCATTTGGGTATTTTTTGATTGTATTTTAGATACTGCTCATTTTTCATCAACCTTATTTCCCCTTTTTGGTTCACAGTCTATGAAGAACAGCTGAAGTTCACGCAGTGACATCCCTACCCCTCCAGGAGCCTGAACCTAGGAGCGGCTGCCTCCCTGCAGGCTGAGCACTCCCTTCCTCCACAGGGACTGCTGGGTCAGCATAGCCGTGCCTATGCCTGCAGACACCCCTCTGACTTGGGGTAGCAGCCCACATGGGAGTTGGGCCATCCAATGTTCCTGATTGTCTTCTAGGCCACAGCCCCCTTTGGCAGCTGCCTGCTCTTCCTGCTCCTTCTCCCCTGGGTCTCTGGAGAAGTAGAATGGGCAGGATCTCCCCTGGGCACTCCTGGGAGGTGTGCCAGGCATGTGCAGGACTTATGAGACCAGTAGCTCCCACCTGAGACTCCCAGTGAACCCTGTTATGGTGGCATCCACAGAGCACAGAGGAGTCTGCCTGATGGAGAATGAAGGCTGCTGGTGAGGCTGAGCCTCTTCTGAAAGGGTTGGTAGTCCCAGGAGCAGCCTCCACCAGGGGCCCAAGCACTGGGAAGGTGGCCTGAATGCCCCATGAAGGGTGAGGTGGCCAAGTATCAGGAGCCCCCAAGGCATGGCCACGTTGGCCCTTGAGGCCTGACCACCAGCTCAGCTCCTGGCTGAGCTCCTGAAGGACAGGACATGGTCGTCAGCCCAGCCTTCTACACAGAAGTTGCTCCAACTTCTCTTCCAACTTCTGCTACAGACATCTTCACCCCCTGTGCAGGTGGACTTTTCCTTCTAGGCAAGTTGGGTGCCTCCCAAGGGGTCAAAGAATTTATAGCTCAGGACAGTTGAACATTTCCCTTTAAGTTATTATGGAGACCAGAACCCAGAATGGCACCTTGTGGAACCTCCCCCCCTACAATGGGTAGCATGGAAGCCATTTGGCTGTTTCTTGACTGAAACTTGAGGAACCTTCTGCAGAAGCAATAGCACCCACAGAAGGTAGCATATTAGGGTTTTCCTGCTTTTGTCATCACTGGACTGGAAACCTCCACTCCTCTGTTCCTCAGTGTGCTCCTTGGCAGCCCTAGTACTTGACAACCCTCCCATCTCCAGAGCTGTCAGAATCTACCTTCTGCACTCAACCCCATCGTGATGGCAGTTTGAGAAGCATCACACTAGCATTTCCAATAGAAAAGAAGATTAAATTAAAACAAACACTGTGTGCTCTGATCTGCCAACTGAAATGATCATCAGGATAGATAACACAGCTTGACAGTAACCTATAATTTAAAGTAAGATGCGTGAAATCAAGCAGTGTTGAAACTCAAACTCACTCCAAAATATCGTAGTAGTTCAAGATTGAAGTTACTGTTCTCTCTCTCCCTCCCCAACCACCCTCCCCCCATTTTAAAGGTATAATATTTTTAGCTATTTTTATTCAGAAGGAGCTGGTATCATATGCAGAATTAGGAGTTGCTGCAGTGGGTGTATAAACTGAAGGAGTTTAGCTCAGGGGGTCTGCTTTCATGCTGACTTAGGGGAAATGCTGTTTAACTAACCTTGTAGGAAAATCTTTTGAGAAAAGTCTTTCTTGTTCTTTTAAAGAGTTTTCCATGAGACACAAAAGAAAAGAATTTTTTTTACAATCAAACGTCTGTATGTAAGAATCATGTTTGCCCCTTCTAATCAATTAGATATTTGAACCTGAAATTACAAAGAGCTGCTGTTTGGAGTGGGGGTAGTAAGGGCCTTTGGGAGGGAGACTTCGAGGAAAGTTCACCTGAGACTTTTCTGTTTTTGGAGACTTGGGGGGATCTGAATGCACCCACAAGACCGGTTCAGCCACATTCTCAGAAACCCTCTTGTACTAACCATCCATTCCAGCAGGTTCTCCTAGCTTATGGCTAGTAGCAACAAGAGTTTGTGAACTGGAAAGGGGTTTAAAAATCAACCAATCCTCCATTTATAAATGAGAACACAAAGGCTCAGAAAGGAGGGGAGCATAGTGGCCAGACTGGACTATGCTCTGGCGCCAGGCAGCCGATTCTGCCCTCTGTGAAGTGCACTGCAGCTGAGGAGCTGGAGGGGGGGCTTCTGACCCAGAGCAGTTGCCACTGGGTGGATGCTCTGCTGCTCAGTTCAGAGAGGGCAGTTTCCAATGATGGCCATGTGCTTGTGTCATTCTGTGAGGCAGAAGGCTTCCCAGGATGAGCAGGCCAGAGGGACATGGAGGGGAGAGCCAGGGTGGGTGAGGCTAGGTGGGCTAGAAGATGAAGGGAGGATGAGGAGAGTTGGGGGTTTCAGTGCTCTTTCCTTCATACTTGGACCTGGGGGGCCAGCTTCACCAAGTTCCAGGGCAAGCTGGTCCACAACATTCTTCTCCAGACTTCTGTGGACGTCTTCCAGGACCCTTTCCTAACTCTGGGGAGCTTGATGTCTGAGCCCCAGATTCTTCCTGACTTTCACCTTATCCACTTGCCGTTGCCATCCATTCAAAATCTTCTCTTTTTAAAACTTGAACTTCTAGATGGAAAACCTGAGGGCCGGAGAGGTGAAGTGGTTTGCCCAAGACAGAACTGCTGGAGTGAGGGTCAGGCCTATGCCTTCAACCCCACTCCTGGACTCACACTATCTGGCTGTGAGCACCTCAATATGACCGAGAGGATGAGGTGGGAGAGCAACCCATCCACTCAGTTCTCTTGTGGTCATTCTGTGGTCTTGTGGACATGAGGACAAGGCCGTGATGGAGTTCACACAAAAGCCAATGGCTGGTTCTGAGGGCCTTCAAGGGCCCAGGTCTGGTGGGACCTCTGAGCATTCAAAGCCACTTAAGACTCAGTGTATGATCTTGAGGGCTGCCAGCCCCAGGGATAATCATGTTCCGCAGCACAGTCTTGGGAGGCAGAGGTTATGAGAGAAGGAGGGTCAGGGATCAGGGGCAGGACTTCTCTTGGGGTGTGCTTGCTTCCTTTCTGAGGGATGGAGAGAGGAAGTTGAAAGTGTGTTAGAATGAATATGAAGCAATGAACTTGGGTCTGACACAGGTGGGAAAACATGTGGGGGCTCCTCCCGGTGTCCTGGTCTTTCTGCTCTCACACATCCAGCCTAGAGTGGCCCCCAACACCTGATTCAGGCAGCCATGTGGGCTGCTGAGACCAGTCCAGCTCAAATGCCCCTCCTCCCCCTTAATGCCATCCTTCTTCTTCAGATGCCCACCCTGCTGGGCATCCACATGGTGGTTTCTCTAACCCTTCCTCTCTGCTTGTTTTTGGTGGGAAGAAAATGGCTGTAGTTTTAAATGCTGGCTGTTTGACATGAGAACTCTGTGGTGGACTCTTTACTTCAACATGTCTATGACTCAGTTTACTCATTTGTAAATCTATGCCTAAGTATGCCTCATCTCTGTGAGGATAGCAGTCAGCACGCCATGGTCATCATGGAAAATAGAGGATGTTCGTAGGGGGATGGCACAGTGTCCAGTGTGGGCTTTGGCTGGAGGAGCAGGCAGTAGGTGTAGCGGGCCAGCCTGGGTGGTGCTGTGTCTCTCTTGGTTCACGTGGCACTCGGTGTGGAGTTAGCACTCAGCAGAGTGAGCTAGACGGTATGAGTGGAGACTTGGATGAAACCAGGCACTGAAGCTAACAAGGCCTCAGCCTGTGGTGCTGGCAGTCAGCGGAGCACAAACTTCAGCGCTGCTCACCTGCTGAGCATCTCGGGCACCCAGCCCATCCGTCTGCCCAGCCTTGAATGGTGACACTCATATCAACTGACTCCAGGTGTGAGGTTGGATCCTGTCGCAGGTCCATGGATGACCACTGGTAAAGGCCAGGGTGCCCTCTTGTGAGGCTTCTGCAGGGGGTGATCTTGAGCCCAGGCAGGGGAAAGGCAGAGTGGCCCTGCATGGAGTGGACAGGGGAACCCCCACCAGGCTTTCCTGGGCTGGGCTCATTTCCTCAGGGTTCCTGAACATGTGGCAGGAGGGATGCTGAACAACTGCTTGTGCACAACTGCCACCAACAGTGTCCTGATTGTCCCTTCAGGCCACCTTCCCTGTCATTATGTTATAGGTGGTTCCACTCAATGGTGGGGTGTTGGGGGCAGGACAAGTCCTGCTTGCCTGGGCTCAGGGCTAGAGAAGCAGCAGACACAATTGGAACTGAATCTATGCCATAAGTATTCTTCATCTCTGTGAGGATAGCAGTCAGCACGCATGGTCATCATGGAAAATAGAGAATGTTCATAGGGGGATGGCACAGTGTCCAGTCTGGGCTTTGGCTGGAGGAGCAGGCCGTAGGTGTACAGGGCCAGCCTGGGTGGTGCAGGAAGGAGAGATCAGCTTTTTGATACCCAAACCAGACCACTGCGAATTGGGGGTTGCCTGATGGAGGGATCTGGGCAGATCTGTCTCTCCTGTACTACAGTTTTCCCAGCTCTTCAATTTAGGGATTAGTCTGGCTCAAGGCGGAAGGCCTCTCAGTTCCACTGCGTTAAGACTTGAAGACAGATGCCTTCTGCACCCGCCAGTTGGCTTATTAAGACTTTGGCGCAGGTTCTCCTACTAATAGTATTTCAGATGCTCTGTGTTCAGCTGACCATGTCGCTCCCCATCGTGGAAGCTCGTGGCTCTCCCCGTGTGTGGCATAACCTCATTCCCACAGCCTGGCCTTTCAGACCTCCATGCTTTCCGCATGGCTTCCTTCCAGCCTGGCCTGCCCTTCCTCTGTGTGTCAGTGCTCTCCCAACAAGCAGGGTGCCCCACCCTTTGTGCTTGCTCAGGTTCATGCTGTTCCTAAGACCTAAAATTCTAAAACCCTAAAATGCTCTCCCAAGGACTGTCCAGACACATCCATCTTCTCCCTTTCCTAGTGCAGGTGTGTGCGTTGGGTCAGAGAGTCATGTGACAGTATTGGACCACCTGATGATAATCTCAACTATGATGTCAGTTACTACAAAGGCTATCCCCCAGTGTGCACTGGGGTGATATGGCCAATATAGAAGGGGGGGTGCCTGCAACATACCCAGCATCCTGCCTGCCCTTGGAGGTGCTTGGTAAGTAGGGTTCCTACTATTATAACACTTATTATTATTATTGTGTTGAAAGCACATCTATTGAAAAAATCTGACTTAGTTTCTGAAACTCCAGTCATCTGTTCCGCAGATCTTGGGTGTCTGGCCCTATGTATGGCCTGGTGACACTCAAGAAGGATACCCTTACTCCGTCACAGAATGTGCACCCCATGAAGTTGCAGTCAGGGAACCTAGGGCATCAGGTCATGTGACAGGGTGACTTTGCTGTTTCCTCTTCTGGGCAGAGAGAGCTGAGACAGCCTCTGCCCCTCTGCCCCATCACACCTCCTCCTCTGAGGCAGAGACAAAAGGGAGCGAGGATTCTACCTGAATATGAGCAGAAGTTGTGGAGCACAGCTGTGTCTGAGGGCAAAAGGTCAAGAGTCTCCCTGTTTCCTTTTCGAGCTGTTTCTTAGCTGAATTGTGGAATCAGGCACGTGTTTTAGTTTGTGCTTCGCCTTTGCCATCAACAATGGAGCAACTTGTGCGAATGAACCAGAATGTACTAAAGTCATAACGAGCTCTAGCGCTTGCCTGGAAACCATTCTGTACCTAATGCAGCATCATTACTCATAATAGGTTCAAAATGCACTCCTTGGAACCCTGGCTTGAAATACCCAGAGATCAATTTTCAATAGACTGGCAAATAGACGACATTAAACATCATTCATAGGAGCAGTGTTTATTTAATCTTTAATGCTACCTAATGCATTTCGGTCAAAGTCATCAGTTCATGTTCAGGCTTTATTGCGTGGAAAATGGATGTGCTATTAATAAGTCAATACAAATACAAATATGGTTTCAATTGGAAATCATTAGGTTGCATTAAATGGCAAATGAAATCCATAGGAAGGGTTTGTTTTATTTTGTTTGTAAGGAGGAAAGGGGCCCTGAGAGGCATTTCTTCACTCAGTAATGAGGAGGAGTGATTGGTTTCTCCCGAGTGGTGGATTACGGGTGAGGTCTTGCTTGGTGCTCATTAGGATGGGACAGGGGTAGGTCCTGGCCTCGGTGTGCCTCTTGCTGCCGTGGGTCCAGCTGAAGGGGCTGCTGATACTAAGAGTCAGCAGAAGCCTCGATGACCCCAGAGGTGGGGCTGATCTGGAGCCCTTCCTTGTCTCCATCAAAACTGGCGGTCCCAGTGGACCTCTGCTATCTCTGGAAGTTCCCAGCTTCATGAGGGTACCAACTCTCTGGGCTAAGGGGTAGCATGTGGAGAAGAGCATGGGGGTCTTTATGTGGCCAGATGCTCCTTATGAGCAAGACCAGCCCTGGGTAGGCCCAGATGTGGTCCTGGGTAAAAAGGAGATCCATGGGTAGGTATGACCTCTAGATCTTTTCTAGAGACAGGGGTGGAACCGGAAGCCAAGCAATCTAGATTGGAATTCTCCGCATGATGGGAGGAAGATTTTCTGGTGGACTCATTTGAGAGCTCGTGTGGCTGCTGTGAGGCCACCTCCGTGATGGTGTTATACATAGCCAGTCCTGTTTGGGTCATGCACCCTGCCTCTTCCTCCTCCCCTTTCTGGGAAGGGCTGATTCTGCGCTTGAAGTGCTCCCCTAGTCTTGTCCGTTGTCCCACTTAGGTGCAAAGAATATTCAGGACTAAGCAACATGGGTTGTGGTCTAGTGCTGAGTACATTTTGATGGAAGACTTCATCTGCGCTCATCTCAGTCTCTCAACTGGTGATGTTGCACCTTAACAGGGCATCAGTTTGCTCTTCCTGCTTGGCACCAGGGGTGAGACCTGGCATGGTTTCATGCCACCAGGGACCTCTTGATTGAGAATGCTGGGGCTGCCTTTTCTCCTTAGGGTGGGGTACCCTGGAGCTAGTGCCCTCTTGTCCCTGTGTTCTGTCTATCACTGGTTTTGAGGATGCACATTCTGGAAAACTTCAGATTGCAAGAGTTTCCAGCAGCAGCAAGTTTGGGGGCATGCTTTGCTGAGGCCCAGTCTGTAGGGCCTTCTTTTGTTTCCATGTTCAGCAGAGATGGCCAAAGGGGAGGTCACTTTGTTTTTGTGAACAAACTGGGGGCCCAGGATCTTCTTGTATCACCCCTCCACAGTTACTTCTTAGCGATTTAACCCTGCAGAAATAAGTCATACTAATTCTTGTGTAATGCTTACTACCATTCAAACAAGGACCTAAATGCTCCATTTTACAAATGAAACTGTTGAGGCACAGAGAGGTTAAGTGACTTACAGAGAGTCACACAGCAAGGGGTGCAGAAGGTAGGGTCATAACACAGGCCTTGTTCTGGAGTCTTAGAACATTATTCCTCTTCTCCTGGTGTAAACATTTACTTCAGTTCAAGGAGGCACTTTATGCCTCACTTCTGGAGGGCATGGGGGAAGTTAATTTGCAGTGCAAGGCTATGGAGGTGGGACCCTGTCAAGTTCTGAATCCCTCCACATTGGGGGAGGGATCCCGTCTATATCACGTGCTGGCACCACTCCTCCTAACCCAGTTTGGAGTGTGGGACTGGTGGGTTCTTATCATGACCTTCCTTCTTTCCCTACACAGGACCCCAGCTCCTGGGGAGCCTCTGCCTCTGAAGCTGGGGAGTAGGGCTTATGAGGATTGAGGGACCTGGAACCCTGCCTCCCCCATGGGAACTCAGTGACTGCATTGTCGATGCACAGGAAAACTGCTGGTGTGTGCTCAGATCTTCTCCTGCCTTCCATTCACTGCTTGTCCCCTGCGGACCACACTGCCTAAGACCAGTCCCACACGGCAGCCCCCTGGCAGAGGAGACCGCTTTCACACCATCAGGAATGTTCTCTCAACAGAGACACCCAGGTTGTCAATGTTTTCCCTTTCTGGATTTTGGTCTTATCACCAGTCTGTGGTCCATCTTGGTGATGCTGCCCATTCGGGGCTGATGGGCTGGCTCTTTACTTATCAGACTGTGGCCACATGTGGACACTTTCAATAACCCCAGGGCTGGGAGGAGAACTGAGCTGAGCATGCCTTCTGTAGGGTGGCAGCCGGAAGCCAGGTACAGGACTCAGCTGAATGACAAGTGCTACTGCTCTCCATTGACCTCTGGGGAGCCAGAGTGTAATTTAGGGCTTGAAAGGCAGGATGCAAATGAGTATCTGCCTACTCCCTGGCTTCAGGAAAATGGATTTCATTTTCTGAGGTGATTACAGTAAATTACACCTGGAAGAGAGAACCCAGAACGATGCCTCCTAGTGCCGTGAATTAATCGGAGCGCACTCGATGTGCGTGCACGTGGCTCATAAGTGGTGGGGGAAAGATGGAGACGAGGAAAGAGAGTATTTAATAGATTAATTAGGAACAGAAAATAGCTGAGTACCCCCTTTATTGTGACAGCTTCTGAGTGCCTATGTCTTAAGTACAGGAATAATATGGATCATCATTAGCACCCGCTTTACCTGGAGTTTTGAGAATGGAATATATTATCTTAATATAATTTTCATAGATACTTAATAGTGGCGACAGCTGCTTCTCTGCCTCAGAACATATCAAGACTGGTAAAGTCAAATTAAGCCAAAGAACTGGGTGATCCTTTCTTTTCTCAAAAGAGGATCTGGTATGTGCCTGACTTTCCAGATTGAAATGAAGAGATGTTATAAGACCCCAGATGAAGGGAAGCTTTTTTTTTTCTTTCTTTCTTTCTCTCTCTCTCTCTTTTTTTTTTTGCATTCTTCATCCAGAGTCCAGAAAAGAGCCGGGAAACTGATACAAGGACAGCAGTCCAGGTCAGAGGAGGAAAGACCAATGAATGAGGATCAACTGACCCAAAAGAGGCGGCCCTGGGCGACTGATTGCAGGGCTGGGGACATGAATGGGGATCATTCAGAAAAGGGCTGTGCTTTGTCTTGGAGGCCGAGAACAGATTAGTTAGGTAGGAAAGGAATGAGATCGCAGTGTCAGGTACGCAGGTGAGCTGACAACGAGAAGGTTCCAGGAGCAAGGCTGGTTGATTACCTACAAAGGGTGATTTAGGGAAGCAGAAAGTGGCCTTGGCTAGAATTTTTCTACTTCAAATGCATTCTTTTTTGTAGCACGGCATTGACTGGGGGGGGGTTATTAAGAAGTGGGGTGTCTTTAGTCTGCTTCTCCATGGGGTTTTCCCACTACTCTCTGATTGAGAATGTTTCCTAGCAATCAGATCGGTTGGTATGTGACGAGTCTCCTAAGGAATGGGGCCAGTTCCTTTTCTGAGGAGCTGGTGACCTGAGGTGGGCCATGCCGGGGCTCTGTCCTGGAGTCTCCCATAGCAGGGTGTGGGGGGCTTAGAAGCACCAGGGCTGGTCTATACTGTCTTTGCTTCCAAGCTGGTTGGAATCTGCTTAACCTCAAAGGAGATCAAAAAACTCAAAGGTGGGAGATGGGTCTTTGGATTTAGTCACCTTACTTTGTCTTATTGAAAACTCTCACACAAAAAAGAGAAGCTAGCTTTCCAAATGATTCTAAATGACCCAAGGATGTTTGATATCAACAGGAAACGCCATATATTTTATATTATTTGACATGATACATACACATACAGACACAAATATGTACATAAACATGCATACATGCACACAGGCATATTTATGTGGACATACATACTTATAGGTGTACTTATATTTTTATTGCATATTTTCTAGGTTTTTAGGAATATATATGTATAGCTATATATTAATCATGTATGTATATATATACATTTGTTTGCAGGTTGTGTATTCATGTATATTTATATATGTGAATTCATGTGTGTGTAGATTTGCATGTGTAGATATTTATAAATGCATATGTGGGTCATATATGGCTAAATGAATGTGTGTATATGTACCTGAAGATGTATATATTTACATCCTGTGTGTATATGTGCATATAAACATATATCCATATAACAGAATTTATTCATGACAGTTTTGTTCCATGGAGTCTCAGGGGAGCCCTGAACTGTGCTCCTGTGGAAGCACAGGTCAGGTTACTGTGAGTTCCTGATCACATGTTGTTGTCAATCGACCACACATCTGTGTTGCTGTCTGAAGGCACCTTCGTTGTCTGCTGCTGGCTCGTCACTGAACTCAGGCAACAATACGGTGGCTCCTGTCTCAGGGAGCTTGCAGTCACTGTTTTCTCCTTGAGCTGTGTCAGCACCTTCTTGCACTTAGAAACACTGGGCAGCATTTCAGCACAACACTGGGAGGCCATCTTAAACAACTAAATCACCCTCAAAAACACACAACTGTGGCTCTAGATAGGCCATAAGAGAATGCTCCCTCACAGTCCCAGAGCTGAGACCAGAGGCAGTGTGGCCTTGGTCACTCACACAGGGTCACAAGTGGAATGGTGGGGGACACTTGGGCTTGCCTCCTCCCAGCTGTGCTCAGGGATGACCATAAAGGCACAGTGTATATTGATCTCAGGGTGTTAGTGAATAGCTAGATTCACAATATTCATTCATCCTGAATGATGAAGATCGTCTGTACATAGAAAATGATCATGCGCCCAGAGAACCCAAACTTTCTAGGAACTGATTGAAAGTACCAGTTGAAATCCTATAATTTTCATTCCGGGTGGGATGGGAAGCTCTCCACCCTCACCTCTTCCTCTCTCCACCCTCACCTCTTCCTCTCTCCACCCCTACCTCTTCCTCTTTCTACCTACACCTCTTCCTTTTTTTGTGCCTTCACCACCAGTGGACTGTTAGCAGGTACAGTAATCTGCTTAGCATTGGTAAATCCTAAGGTGGGCAGAGAGACCTGGTGCTGGGGTTCCCTCCTGCAGTTGAGGTCATATCCCTAAAGCTGGCAAGATAGGGACTGGGGAATGTGACAAATCAGTGCAGAAGTGGAAGGCAAGGTGTGCTCAGCGAAGCTGGTGAAGGCTTCTTGAAGGTCAGCAGATTGGGCCTTTGAGAAATGGGAGGATTTGAGAAGTGGAAGGGGAAGGCTGTGGGTACTTCAAACATGCATAGGAGTACGAGTGTTGTGAGGATTGGGTGCCTGTGGTATGAGCCAGTGTGTTACACATGAGTGTATGCTGTATGTAGAGTGGGGCAGGGCAGGGCAGGGAGTTGAGTGCCTACATCATACCACACACTGTCCTGCCTCTGTCTCCACACTGATCTGTGACACTGGAGGACAAGGCCCTTCATCACCAGTCCTATGTCAGCCTAAGACCTAGAGTGGGCTCAACAGTGCTTGGTGAGTTGGTGGGGAAACTGAGATGGGCAGTGCATTCCCCAGTGCATGTTGGCACTCTGCAGTTCTGGGAGAGTTTTGGCTTACCTGCAAGGCTCTTGGATAAGCACCTGGTCTTAAGAATCGCCTGCATGCCATAGTTTCCTCCCTCCTCTCTATGCCTCTGGCACATACCTCTACCACCTTTGGTTCAGACCTCTGTTCAAGAAGAAGCCCCCCACCATACTGGGTCACCCAGACAAGAGGGGACTCTGCTTTGGCAGGTAGAAATAGGTTTTTGCTTTTAAAGACTATTCCCTTCCCTGGGGTGTCGGGACATTAATGGACGATGTATTCACACTGGATCCTGAACTGGCACCCAGTGGGGAGGCATTTTTGGCTAGAAAACGGGGTGGGTCCCTGAAGGGCATTGGGGGTGCCCTGCCTGAGAGATGTCCTAGCCAGCATGTTTAGGAGAGGACAGCAGTGGGTGGGCCAGGGGCAGTGCTGACTTGTGACTTTACTACTCCTAGGTAGTGGGACCTCATGAATATGATATTGGAGATTTACTTTACATGAAGGAAGAAAGTAATGCCCACCTACTTCTCAGGGATGTTAGCACTCAAGGAAATTTGTAAGATTGGAGACTGGTGTGTGCTCTAAATTGGTTTCCTTTTTTCTTCCTCTGCTTTCTTTGTTCATTTCCTTTTGTTTTTTGGAAACTTGTCCTTCATAAGGGTATGATCCAGCCAACTCTCTCTTAAAGGGAGTGCTGGGGAGTGCTGCTGGCTCCACCATGATTGAGAGATGGGACTGATGACTAAGCCTGTGCATCATTCTTGCACTGATTAGGTGTGTCAGCACACACACAGCTGTGTGATTCTGCATCTACACAACAGAAACACAAACTGTCAAATGCAACCTCTTGTCTTTTCTATCTTCTTTTAATTTTGTTTTCTTGATGTGACATTGCATGCTAACGTTATTTAAGTTTCAGGTGTACAACACTGAGAATCAACATGTGTATATACTCTATAAAGTTCACCATTGAAAGTCCAATTCTATCCTTCACCAAGCCATTGTTCCTTTTTCCTAACTTATTTCTCCTTCCTCCTTTCCTTCTGGTGGTCACAAATTGGTCTTAGGGTCTGAAGTTTATTTTCGTCTTACTTAATTCATCATTCTGTCTGTTTCCTGCTTACCACTCATGAAATTGCACATTCTGTGTTTACCTCTGACTTACTTTCCTTAGCATGATTCCTTCTAGGCCCTTCCATATTGTTGCAAATGACAAATATATATATATATGCTCTAGCCCACCATGGTGTGTGGTATGATGGAGGCACTCAACTCCCTGCTCTGCCCCACCCCATATACAGCATACACTCATGTGCAACACACCAGCTCACACCACAGGCACTCAACCCCAACAACTCACATACTCCTGTGCATGTTTGAGGTGCTCACAGCCCTACCCTTCCACTTATCCAAATGCTTTCATTTCTCAGGAGCCCAATCTGTTGGCCTTCTTCAAAAAGCCTTGACCAGCTTTGCTGAGCATACCTTGCTTCATACATATATATGAGTAAGATTCCGTGGTATATACATATCACATCTACTTTATCCAGCTGTCAGTGGATGGGTGCAAAAGTTGTTATTGGTCATTGTATGTAAATAGTGCTGCAGTGCACACAGAGGGGCATGGATTTCCTTGAGCTAGTGTTTTGTGTTTTTTTGGTAAATCTCAGAAATAGGATAACTGGATCATATGGAATTTCAATTTATTTTGAGGGAAACTCCATGCTGTTTTCCAAGTGACTGAGTGAACTCATGTCCCCACCCACCATGTGCAAGGACCTCCTTTGCTCCATGTTTTCACCAACACTTGCTGTTTCCTCACAGGTGTGAGATGATTTTTCTAATTCACTACTGAGTAGAAGACATTTGCACATTATATGTCTAACATCCAGGATACCAAAGCACTCATAAAACTCAACAACAAACAAGTAAGCAGCCCGACTAGAAAGTGGGCAGAGGGCCTGAGTAGATGCTGCCCAGAAGACCCACAGATGGCGCAGGCACACGCAGAGCCAGGCACACCCTCAGCACTAGAGGAATGCTAGTCAGAGCAACAATGCACTGTTGCCTCTTGTATTTCAGATGTGGCTCAGAGAAGCTGACTTGTCCAAGACAGCCTGGATCCTGGCACATCTGATCCAGAACTTCTGGGTCCTGGTGCCATTTTCTTCCAGTGCCTTACACATACACACACACACACACATACACACACACACACACACACACACACACACCCTCCCCATTCTGTATCTGCCCAGTTACTCCAGCCAGCAAGTGTTTGCTGACCTGTGGACATTCTCAGAAGAAATGATGAGCGAGTGGGTGACTGGACTCTCTGGTGACAGGGATCAGAGTTATGTCCTGAGTTATCTACAATCTTCCCTGTCTCTGGACAACCCACCTGTGCTCAGGTACACACCCTGCTTGTCACCAAGGATCAGCTTGCTGGTGAAACTGGGCTCCTCTGGCCTTGGAGAGGAAGTGTAGACAGCTAACATGGCCCAACCTGGAGGCTGTCCTAGCACTGCAGCCCCTCCTGCAGCCTTAGCAGCCCACTGGGCCCCCGCAGCCTGCATCTGCTTGGGAATGGGAGCTGGCTCTCTCTCCTTCCTGACCACAGGGGCTGCATGTAAGAACGGCTCCGGTGTCTGAGGGTGTGATGTACTCTGTGTGGGACCCACATGATCTCATGTAATCCTTACTGCTATCCTCAGAGGGCTGGAGATTATCCTGCTTTTCAAGTCAGGAAACTGAGGTTCAGTGAGATTAAGAGATTTGCCCATAGACTTCTAACCCAGGTCTCTGGAAAACAGCCCTGGCTACTCTCTCACACCCAGAATTTCAGTGTGTCTAGGAGTCAGTGGACTCCACAGGAGGCTGAGTCCTTGTCTTGTCAGGCGTCTCCCTCATGGAGACCTGCCATCTCATGGGGCTGGTATAGTCTGTGGGGTTTTAGAGGGGCCAGGTGATGGCAGCAGGAACTGTGCTTCTCTTGACCTCCCTCCCCAGCAGCCACCATGTCTCACAAAATGGAACCTGTGGATTTTTGATTTTCAATTGTAAATGAGCCTCAAGTTAAAACCACTCAACTAACAAATATTTTGAGGCTAGATGGAGCTTCCTAAAGGAAGTAAGGGTGCTCTGTTCACCTCTGTGCCTGGCACAGAGTCAGGGTCAGGAGACACTGACTCAGAGGTAGGGACAGGAGGGCTGCTGAAGACACAGACCTCCTCCAAGAGCCCACAATCTAGTCAGGAACAGAGGACACCCCCCAGTTCACAATGCGTTCCATGTGACAGTATTGGGAGGTGGGGCCTTCGTGGTGGGACTAATTCCCTTCTAAAAAGATCCAGGAGAAGTGATCTGTCTCTCTGCATGTGGAGACCTATCCAGGAGAGAGGCTGGCCAGTGTCTACCCAAGTTGTAGCTCAGTTTTGGTCTCAGACTTCTGGCTCCCAGAGCTGTGAGAAACAGATGCTTGTTGTTTTGGTCTTTTCCAGACTGACTAAAATGGCAAGAAGGCCATCAGGAAGTCACTTAAGGTACACTGCCCATGTTATGGTCAGGAAATTTTCTTCAGGAAACTGGAAGAAAGAAAGCTCAGGTGAGAAGGTTCCCACAAGTGTGAGGGACCTGGCCTAATGGAGAGGCCAACCTTAGCGGCAGGACCCTAAGCTAAGAAAGGTCATGCTGAAAACTGTCCAGTGCAGCTGCAGTGAGACTGTGAGTGGGAGTTCACGCTCCTCTGACAGGACTCAGAGACTAGCAGGTGGGAAGGATGTGTGTGACACATATATCTGCACATGTGACACATGCACCACACAGGCGGCATGCATGTTGCAGTGTATTGTATATGCATTAGTGATATACATACATCATATGTAATATTTTGTGACACACATGATGTGTTTGTATGCTATGTGGCAACACATAAGTGTTTTATGTAGTGATGTATGTTACATGTACATATTGTGTGTGTGAGATAGGTGTGACAGGTGCACATGGTATGCGTGTGGGTAGCTCAGGGTGTTTTATTAGGAGACAGATTTGACCCAATCGTCTTAAGTTTCTAGTTCCAACATTGGGTTAGGGGAATGTGATTTTAATGAAAACTTAAGCCAAAAAGTTAGAATGCACTAAAGGAAAAGAGACTCTTCTAAAATATCAGACAGAATTCCCTTCTCTTATTTCCATCTCTGTGGCATTCACTGCAAAATTTTCAATCCCACTGGGACCTGAGGGAGGTAGGGAATCCCACTCTCCAAGGGAAATGCTTCTCAGGAATGCAGGGTCCACAGGTGGATTTGTTTGGAGCTGACTGCTCCTCCACAAAGAGGTGGGAGCATTCTGGACCCCTGGAGGATCTGTGCTGTCCTTGAGCATCTGTGGAGGTAGGCACGGAGCAGATGAGGGGGCGCCTGGCTGGGTGTGAAGCCCAAGTCCCCAGGACACCTGAGCTTCTTGTCAGGGAGCAGTGACAAGGTCCCTTGAAGGTCACTTTGCTAGCCTGGGGACCATGTGTGGAGGTGAGGCCCTTTCCTCCAGGGCTTCTTTGGGAGCCTCCCACCTACTCCTCCTTGGGAGCCCTGGGGCTCTGCATCTCCTCCCTCCTGCTGCAGAGTCCATTGTAAAGGTAGGCAGGAGCCCTGTGGGATCAAGCGTTGTAGTGATTCCAGCTGACAGATGTGTGGGGGTCAGGCTGTGGATGAAATGGTCATCTTGAAAACTGTACACTCAGCAGTATATACTCCCTCCACAAACCTAACAAGCCCTGTTTGCCCTAAGCCTTTTTTCAGATGCTCCCATTGAAAGAGACCATTGTCAAAAGCCAGTGAAGACAGAATTGAATGAGCAAGTGATCAATGAGTAGGTCTGCCTCCACAGCAGCCTCAAAGAAGAAGGAATTGCTTTATTGCTGGGAAACTAGTCAAAGGGTCTGAGTGGAGGTCCTGGGAGGCTTCTTGGAAGAGGTGGTATTTGAACAAGATCTTAAAGAATGGACTCAGCAACTGCCCGTCTCTCCCTTGCTCCCTCCTGCCAGCTACCCACTATCCATTTACCTGTCTGCCTTCTATCTTTCCATTCATCCTACTGGTCCATTTACTTATCAATTAGATTATATATATATATATATATATCTATATCTCAAGTGAAAAAGGTTCCCACTCTATACCACTGGACTAACATGTTCACATATATGCCCTGGTTAATTATAACAATTTTACTAAGGAGGTGACAACGGTGCAGTCACAGAGGAGAACACTGACCTTGGGTGACAACAGCTTCCTATTCCCTCCTTCCAGTCTGTTTCATTCTAATTCAAAGAAGCAGAATCTACTTATCTTTAAAAAGCTACTGCCTGAACTGGCTCGTGTGGAGAGCTAATCGAGCCACTCTTTGTGCCCATCACCCCAAAGGGTTCACCAGGAACACCTGACCAGGGACCAAGCCTCTGCAGGCTTCAGGTTCAGATGCAATAGGGTTCACTTTTGCTGACAGTCTTGGTGCTTTTTTCTTGCCAAATTTTATTGTGTTAAGTTTAGCAGCCCCCTACTCCCTGAGTATCTCTGGGTTTTTTCGATTTCTGGGAAAAATTTGACCCATTTAAATTACTCATGACATTGAAAATGGCCTCCCCACACAGTAATAACATGCTATCCTGAAATCTGCTCACAGTGTGACCTAAATCCTTTCTTCAGGAAGCCCTAGAAGGGCAGCTTTCCAGCCTGCTGGCACCTACAGTACCCAAGAACCAAACATAACAACCCCAACCCTGGCATGGGAGTGGGGGGACAGGGAGCTATTTCCAGATGGGGGTTTTGAGTAGGCCAGGACCCTGTGCTCAGGACTAGGCCCAGGAATTTGCTGCCCCTGAGTTGATGTCTGTCTCTGCAGCAGCTGGCACATGGGGCATCTTGACCATGTGTGTTAAGCTGCATAGATGCAACCAGCTATAAAGAGGAAGCTACAAAGAGGAAGTAAATGTGATGGGCACCTGCCCCTGCCCCATCCTTTCCTCCTTTGGCAGCTGATGCCAACCTCAGCCTGTACCCTGCCCACTGCAGACTCTTGTATCATCCCAGTTTTTACTTTTCATGGCCTAGCAAGTGTTGACATGGGGGCCAGAGCTGTCTGGATATCTGCTGTCAGGGTCAGGAGAGAATGTCACTGTCTTAGGGGTGAAACTGCAGGCACCCTTTCACACAGTACACAGAGCACCTCCATCCCATCAGATCAGTTCTGTCTGCAGGTGTGGTTCCACGCACTTGGCTCCCATGGGAGGCAGATCAAGCAATCACAACGAAAGGAGGGGCCTACAGCCGAGGGAGGATGAAGGATAGGGTGAGGACCAGGGACCGGGTCTCTGGGTGGGATTTGGGTGGGGATGAAGGATGGTGAGGGTGTCAGCGATGAAGTGAGAATCAGAGTGGAGAGACAGTGCCAGGTGTATACATCATTTGAGAATGAAATACGGTTTCCAATCCTTGTTGAATATCTCCCCTTAATAGTCTAGCATTGAAACGGTCATGTTAAGCAGATGCTCTGGCTGGGCCAGAAGACCCGGACTTGGATCTGGGCTCCCCCAACTCACCCTAAGCTCTGTATTAACAAGCTTATCTAAATCAGCTTCCCCGTTGTCAGAGTGAGACCAGCCCCAGATCAGGGGCAGAATAGCTGAAGGCTTTGAAACAGTGTAGACACCCCCTTCTCCCCCCCACTCTACCAAGTGAGAATCTAGCACGGGGGTTTGGGGGGAGGGTGGAAAGTTTGCTCCTGCTTCCCATCGCTCCTGCTCCCCATTCTAAGGACAGAATAACGGGAAACCCCACTCTCCCATTTTCATTTGGAGTCCCTGGTGGAGGCTGCTCTTAGCTGGGGCTCAAGGTGGCATCCATTGGGGGTGGGCACCTTCTGATGGCAACAGGCCAGGGGTAAGGACTCAGAAGCTGCTGGGCAGAAGCAGCAGGAGCCCTAGGCCTGAGCTCAGCCCCAGACTGCAGGAAGAAAAGATCCTTCCCTGAGGTGACTGGGCCAAGGCTAAATGTGGTAATGTATCAATTTTGAATGTCAATAGCCCCTTTCCAGATTCTTTTCTTTAGCCCTAGTGAAATACCCACACCCTGTCCTTCCTTTGTGGGACGCCTCCTTGCCCCATAGTTGAGGGGCACATAGTAGGCACTTAATAAATATTTGCCCAGCCATGAATGAAGGGTCATCTAGCAGTAATCCCTCTGACGGCTCCCCATCCCCAGGCAGAGAGAAAAGATGTCCATTGGTGGCTTGGCCACATTCAGACAAACTTCCATATTGCTGCCAAGTCCTGCCATCTGCCACCTCGGAGGTGCAGGTGCTGGGCCGCCCGGGCACCCACAAAGCTGGGCCGCAGGCACAAAGGCGCTGCGCTGATAATTGCGGCCACACAGCCGCGGCCCCGGGCGGAGGCCAGTTCCCGGGCTGGGAGATTTGCATACAGATGGCCAGTCCTGGGCCTCCTCTGCTGCAGCCCCTGCGGACTGGCCGCAGCCCCTTAGAAGTGCGGCTTTGACAGCACCCCCGCCCCAGAGGCCTCATTCTGCCTGCCCTGAATAGTCATTCATTCAAGGGGTGCTTTGAAATTTGAAAAGAGAGAGACTGAGATTGAGAGACTAAGAGAGACTGCGGGAGAGAAAGAGAGACAGAGACGTACAGAGAGGCAGAGATTGAGAGAGACTGAGACAGAATCATACACAGAGAGGGAGGAAGAGATAGGTAACAGAGAGAGACAGAGTGAGATTATAGAATGAAGTCCTTCTCTCTGTGGTGAGGCTGTGGGGGGCAGGGGTGTGGGGCCTGAGGGGCCAGCCGACATTTGGGGGATCTGTGGAGTTTGGTTTGGACTAGGTGTGTGTGCTTGCTCCTGGTGAGTGGGGGCAAAGACCTGTCAGGATCCAGAGGCAGGCACAGGACCCAAGAGAGGGGACTACAAGGAAACAGAGACACTGCCACCCTTTTGGAAGTTTAAGGGTAGGTGGCAGCTGTTTTGAAACAAACAAAAACACACAGAAATAATCTGGAAAAAAAAAAAAACTACTAATAAAAAATCAAGCTTTAAAGCTTAAGCTGGGAGCCTTGGCTCAAAGCAAGCCCCGGGATCCCTGGAAACCGCCCCTGGGGCACAGGCTCCACTTTTCCATCTCACAGAGTTGGAAGCAGCTCCGGCTGGTGCGCTGGGCAGGTGCACCCCTGGCCATTTGGCCGCTCTCTGTTGGACCAGCGAGGGGCGGCTTCTCCCTGTTTGCTAATACTCCGGCCCTGGCAGCAGCGCCTCCCCCACCGGCTGCAGTGAACGACCCAAGTGGCCCTAAAGAGAAAGGCAGCATTGAACTCAGGTCCTTTCTCTTGTCCAATCTAAATAAAAGGGAAGCAGGAAAGCAACAGAGAAGAGCTATGTCTCATGTTCCTTGCTGGACCCTTTAAATCTGCTTCTGCCCCTATGAACCTGAGTGGTTTGGGGTCAACCTTGATTCCCCCCTCTCACCTTCATCCCCAAAGGAGGCACCTAGTCCTGGAATTATCCCCTTGAGAGTGCTGCTTGCCTCCACCTGCGCTGCTGGTAGAGATGGGGACAAGGTTCCTTGACTTGACTCTACCCTTAGTTGCTCCTCGCACTCCACCCCCACCCTCTTCCACCATAGTGCAAGAGTTTATCAAACAAAATTCCAAGGGTAACTTTCCTTGAAAACCCTCCCTTGACCCACATTACCCTCTGGAGACCACACTCCCATCCAGTTCAGCTGGGCTCGCTGGCTCCAGTGATCCAAGCCCCTGCCTCTTGTCCCTGTCCCTTCCCACCCAGACCTGTGCAGCCCCTGCCCATTTGCTCCCTCCATCTGGCCTGAGACTCTCCTGACCTGCCTCCTGCCTCCTGCGTACCCTCCCTTCCTGCTTCCACCTCACCAACCAACACTGGTGCCAGCACCACATGGCGGGGAGAGGGGGGAGGCAGGGAGTCTCCGCAGCTGAGACTGGAAGGATGGGCACAGGACCTCTGTCTTCCTTCCACCCTTTGGCTGATGGGCAGAGGGCCTCAGAGGGCCTTCACTCTCAGCAAGTTGGGTGAATGAGACGGTGAGGTATTTGTGTAATTCTTTTGGTGTTTTCATGAAATTATCTCTGAAATGTTCATATCTTCCTGCAGAGGGACTCAACCGCCCCACCCCCATCCCACCCCCACAGTCCCCATTGGGACCTCTCTGAAGGTCTCTGTCCCTGATCTTTTCGTTCTCTGCAAATCTTCTGCCAACTTTGGACAAAGTAAGACTAGCAGGTCTATGGAAAGATGCGCTGAATGAATACCCAGTTTGCGAGGCAATTGTTAGGTTCAGCACTTTCCTCAGTGACTAAATCTGCATAACTTGTGGCAATGACCACCCATCTCTGGGCTCCTGCCTTTTCCACAACTCAGCAATAGAGTGGCTACTTCAAGGGTGAGCATGACAGTGAGCTTGAGCAGAGGGTGGAAGATCATCAATATGAGAAGGTGCCCCAGACATGCTAGGTAATTTCAAAAAGTTCTAACTGATCAGTTTGCATGATTATTAGAAAGACACGGTGGCAAAAACAAAGGAAAGAGACAAAGTCAGAGCACCGTGGAAACTAGGGATATGACTGGGATCAGGCATTTGACTTGCTAAGCATTGTTTTCAATAACTACAAAGAAAATAACAGCTACTTTCTAAGGATCAAGTAAAATGATGTGTATTTAATGCAGTACCTGTCAAATCATAGGTGCTAAATAAGAGTAGTGATTATTGCTGTTTACAGTGATGATTGCTACAAATGAAACAAAAAGGGGGAAATAAACCTGTGCTAGTTGGCATTTTTGTTCACAAGAAACTATAAAGCAGAAGCAAGTGCCATGCCTCCCACAGTGACCTTGTTAATAACTGTACTTCCATCTCTAGCATTTCTCTGCAGCCATTTCACAAGCATAAAGTTGTACTAACTTTATTTAGAGTATGAGGTGCTGTGTTCCTATTTCCAATTCACTTCAGGAGGCAATTGACTATTGAAATATAGTGTATTATAAAAGCATCACTCAGTTCAATCCGGTTTAATTCTATTTAGTGGATGCTTCTAGAACACAGAATACCAAGGCACTGTGATGTGATGAAGAATGTGATACATTTAAGTTATATAAATAGATTCCATGGGAACAGACTTATTTTAAATGACTGACTCTGAATCCCCCTCTCTGCAACTTTCCACTGACTCTGAGAAGGGCTGGTTGACAATCCTCGTTCCTCAATTCTGAAGGTGGTTGTGAAGCGGAGAGAAGACATAAGCAGGATGCCTCTCACTGAGAGCTCCAAGCCAGGATGTTTGAAAGTATAAAAGGAAGTGCCCTAACAACACTTGGCCATGGCGACTTCCACCATCCACCATCATGGTGAAAGTGGTGAGGAATGGTAGTGGGGACTCTTACTAGTCCTCTTTTAGTGGAACTGCAGGCTCACATTACCTGGGGTACCATGGACTCAAGCAATTCCCAGTCTCAGCTTCTCAGGTAGCTGGGATTACAGGTGTGCACCACCATGCCCAGCTATTTTTTTGGAACTACGTCTCTCTACGTTGCCCTGAGCGGGATTCAAATCACGATCCCTTGTCCCCACCACAGCTTCCTAGGCTGCCGCTTATAGGCATGTGCCACCATGCCTGGCAGTACTAGTACTCTTACTAGAAGTGTTAACTTTTCTGTCTGGTTCAGACCAGAGGCTCTCAGAGCTTGGGATGTGACTTTGACAGACAAAGGGCTCTCAGGTATGCTGCAACTTCTCCCAGACCTGGCCCCTTGGGAAATGGGAAACTCCTCCAGTCTCAGTCTCCTCCTTTGATTAATAGGGAGAAAATGCCCCCCTTGAACTCCTTCACAGGGTCAGTTGGAGAGGAATGTGAAGATAGGTCAAAACAGTTTCTATGCTAGGACAAGAGATTCTTATCAGCTTCACGAAAGGGAGTCCCAGAGGAAAATTTGGTCAATTAGCCACTTTCCTGGGTCCTGTATTACTCTTTTGAGGGGGATTTGTCCTGATTAAGAACAACAGCCATTCCGTCTACAGCCTTTCTACTCAAAGCATGGGGCATGGAGCAGCTGCATCAGCATTGTCCTGCCTCAGAACCCATTGGAAAATCAGAATTCCCCACCATACATCCTAACCAGACCCAAAGACCCCAAAGGCACATTCAAGTTGGAGGAATATGGGTCTAGAGCATGGCGCTAAGAAGGAAAGAGATGATTTTAGGGGGAAAGGGAAGGATTTTAGAATTTTAGGGGGCAAGGGAAGCAAGTCAATTATAGAGGGGAAAGAATGCCTCATCTGCTCACACCTTTTGTGTTTTGGGATTACCTGGCCAATGTCAGATGAACTACAAATGATAAACAGGAAGGGGAAGAAGAGTGAGGGATGTATTCAATCAAGAAAAGTCAGATGGTGTTGAGCCAGTCTAAGTCTCAGGAGTCTGAACGTTGTGCTTGGTCCACAAGGTCAACTCACTACATGCACAGACTCTCAGCAAGGGGTAGGGTGGGGTGGGGAGTGGTCTCCTGCTCAGGTCACTGAACCTGAGTCCTCTCCTAGGTCCAGTTCCATAAGTATCATGGGATCTTTGTGGAGGAGCTGCACCAGGGGTCCTTATGACCAGTCTGTCATCAGCTAGACCTGTGCTGAGACTGATGGCACTGAGAGGCAGCCTGACAGTCTTACTTTTAGTTTTACAGGATGAATCCAAGGTGGCTCTCCTTGTCGGCACAGGTATTTTCACATTCCCACTCTTCACCCAGGCGTGCCTTCTGCTCTCAAAGCTTTCTCCTCCATGCTACACAATTTAATGCTTGAAGAGGAACTTTTATTTAAGACTTCGACCTATTGTCACCTTTTCCGGGGGAACCTGATCTCAGGGACACCAGTTTTGAGTAAGAGTAGACTTGGAAGCTACAGTCCTGGAACAGTGATTTATTCCCTTGGTGCCAGTGACTCTTGTTCCAAAGGAACCCTGGCAAAGTTGTGAGCAGAGAGGCAGGTGTGTAACAGACCTGAGATACTTTTTCTGCAGGTGGCACCCTCTTCCATTGGTTTGTATCAGCCTCACAAGACCTTGCTAGGTGGGTGCTATGCCCTTTTCACACCCAGAGGAAACTGAGACTCACTGGAGCTAGTATGTATAGACAACACTGTTTGGTTCCTGAAGACTGTTCATTTGGTCCTTTATAAATTCAGGGAGAGGCGTGGGTGAAAGGGGAGCCTTTCTGTGATGGGAGCCCCCTGCTCCAACTCCCGTGGTATGTCAGACTCCCTGATGTTTCTGGAAGTTCAGTTTGGGAGTGGTATGTGCAACTATTTGATGTCCACTGTCCCATGGATTTCTTTGGGTGGATATCAGGATCTTGTACTCTCAAATATTGAGATGATGGGGTTAGATCTTGTCCCATTATCATGTGCCACAAAAGCATGAGATGAGAGGAAAACATCCCTTCCATTTTTTCCCTAGATTTTCTTTTTCTTTCTTTTTCCTGTTTGCTTTCCCCTTCTTTCTTCCTTTCTTCTGTTCTTTCTTTCTTTCTCTTTCTTTCTTTCTTTCTTTTTTCTCTCTTTCTCTTTCTCTCTTTTCCTCATTTTCTTTCTCTCTCTCTTTTAAAGTGGATGTATTTAGTCATTATAACTGGTTAGAAGCCAGAGATAGTTAGGAGTCTTCTGGTTGGAACAGAAATAGCCCTGTTAGCCATGGATCGCGTCCAAACTCCTGAACAGCCCACGAGAAGATCTCCATATAAATGGTTCCTTCAGGGCCCCCCTTTGAATGCTTTCTTGGTCTTGGGGGTCTGAAATGGAGCCAATTTGAGAGAGTTCCAGGCATTTCCCACAGGGCCTCCTTCCCAAAAGCTTTTCAAAGCGGTCCCAGAGGTCTAAGCGTCCTGTCTAACAAGGGACTCCTGCCATGGTGAGGAGTTTGGAAAATTTGCCTTTTGGACCCTCACACCTTTTCCCTGACCCTTCAAGAGTCACAGACCTCGTCGGTTTCTCCTGCACAGTCTAAGAAACATCAACAGCTACCTATGAACCATGTGGGGGTTGCTCTGGGGTTCTCTGGGGCTAAGGTATGGACTTAACCTCCTGTACTCATGTTCTCGGAACACAAAATAACTCCAGACATCACCAGGTACTGAGAGCCCCCTTGAAAAAATGAAATGAACCAGTGACTTGTGTCACTTAAGTATATGAGAACGTGAGTAAACATCCTGCTATTCCAAGTTTCACAGCACGATGTGAACCCTGGAGGCATTATTTGTCCTTGAAACAATCCTATTTGGCAAGTACAGTAAGGAAAGGTGCCTACCTGGCCAAAGTGGGGGGCATCCAGAGAAGTTACTGGAGCTCTTGAAAATCAATTTCCTCCTCACCATATTAGAGTTCTTTATGCAAATGAGATAAGAAATAAGCAGATACTTTGCAGAATAGGAGCTTACTCATACTTCAATTTACTAAGTTAAATTTTAGAGGCAAGCTGAGTTCTTTTTTTAAAACAAATTCTAAATGAACTCAACAGGAATTACTACTATTTTATAATGTTTATAATGCCTATCAAATATATGGGAGGAGGCAACAGAGACCCAGATAGGGTTAGTAGCTCTTCCAGCCCTTCCAGTCATATTCTAGCTTTAGCCTGGCTTTGGGTCTGAAAGTCCCCAAAGTTCTTGTTTTCTTCTGCCCAGGACAGGAGGAGTGGCCAGTGTACCTGTCTCACTTTCTTCCCCTGCAGGTGATGTGTGTGTTGTGTGATCTTGACAATTCTCTTGCCCTCTCTGGACCTCCGTTTCCTATCTATGTAGTAGATACTGTGAACCTGAAGAGTTCCAAGCCCCTTGTCTGGTCTAGTCTTTAACATCTTAACTTTCATGCCCTAGAAGACCTGCTTTTAGAAGAGTGTGCTGTTTCAAACTTCAGTGACTTCTTGGATGGAGCTGACTCCTTCTGAGCTGAGATGGTGAAGAAATTTCTTTAAGTTCAGTTATAGCAGGTGTCCTGCTGTGTTGCAGCTTTCTTTGGGGATGGCAGATCTAGCCCACTATTTCTTTATGTCCTCTAATGACCCTACCACAAAGTTGCTGGCTCCAAGCAAGAGTTTAGAAGGTGTTTGTTGGATTGGAAATCCATAGCCAATGGGTTAAGACCTCTACAGCCAATTCTACTGTCATGAAAACAGGTCATTTAAGCAAACCATAAAGAACTTAAAAACCTTTGTACGTCACAAGAAACCATCAGAAAAACAAAAAGACAACCTAGAGAGTAGGAAAAGATATCTGTATACCATACATCTGATAAGGGACTAACCTCTAAAATTTACAAAGTACTTAAAACAAAGAAACAAATGACCCAATTAAAAAATGGGCAAAAGATCTCAATAGACACTTTTCTAGAAAAGACCTTCAGATTACTTGTAAACGTAGGAGAATGTTCAACACCATTTATTATAAGAGAAAGGGCAGTTAAAAACCACACCTACATACCACCTCACCCCTGTGAGAATGGCCTATATAAAATAGGAGGGAATTAACAAATGCTAGAATTACAAGTAAGGTAGTGGGGGAAAAAGGAACTCTCATCCGCTGTTGATGGAAATGTCCCCTTGCAAAATGGTATGACGAATATAAAAATGGAAATCTCATTTGACCCAGCAATACCATCATCCAATACTAACATCATCATTACAAATAACATGAAAAATTTAACATGAAAAGATTGATCTACATCTATACACATACCAGTGCTGTTTGCAATTGCTAAGCCATGGAACCAAACCAACTGCCTTTCAAGAGTTACATAGATAAACTGTGGGGCACACAGTCAATGGAATGTTACACAGTTGTGAAGAAAGGTAACATGGTGGTACTCAACACAAAATGAATGGACTTCGAGGTGATGATGCTGAGTGAAATCAACCAAAAAAGTGAAAACCATGTTTCAGATAGTTTCACTCATCTGCAGAATATAAAACTGTAGAAATAATTATATGCAAACAATAGAAAAAAATCTGAACTTGGCAAAAGAAAGAAGATAATGGTTACTGGAGTAAGTAAAAAGGTGAGGGGGCATGGAAGGGGTATGGGCATAGGTGGTTTGGTGGAGTCTAAAAATAAAAAAAATAATAAAAGGAATATATATAATTTTTTTCCTTAGAGTCTAGGTCTCACTATGTTGCCTAGGGTAGTCCCAAGCCTGTGGATTCAAGTGATCCCTAACCTCAGCCTCTCAAGGCTGGTATTACAGGTATGCACCATCACACCCAGCTATTTTTTGAGCCTAGGTCTTGCTATGTTGCCTGGGGTAGTCTCAAACATGTGGATTCAAGCAATTCCTAGCCACAGCCTCCTGAGACAGGGATTAAAGGATCCTCTATCTATCTATCTATCTATCTATCTATCTATCTATCTATCTATCTATCTATCTATCTATCTATCTATCTATCTATCTGGTTTTTTAAAAACTTTCTATAGAAAGCTGTACAGAATCATGGAGAAATAGCTGAAATGTCAGCTTGATGCAAACAACAGACACTGAGATGGTCTCCACAGTGGTTAATTCCCCAAAACACAAGCACCAGGATAAGGGTAAGAGAGGAGAAGAGTAACACCCCAGCGATTGATCTCTGTTGAGTGTCTGTTTATACATTGGTTTTCTAAGCTCTTCCTATATGTTCATTCAATTCACACAAAATCTTCATGGGGGATATAATTAATGTTACTGTCCCCATTTAACAGATAGGAAAATTGAGGCCCAGGTTGCTCAGGACCTTGTCTGGGGGAGGTGTGGCCCATAGAGACTGTCACCTACTAGCAGAGTGAGGACATGCTCAATAGGTCCCCACGGTAGCATGAGTACGAAATTCTGTTAATCTTACTTCCCAAGGAGTTATTTTTCTCCCAATTTATACTTGAAGAAACCTGAGACGTGGCGAGGGATTCAGCAGAACCAGAATTGGCTTGCTGTGGAATCGAGGGTAATAACATATCAATCCTAGAAGAAAAGTGATGCCCTAACAAGGGCACTGTGTCCCCTGGCCCCTCTGCCTACAATCTCAGTGCTGCTACTGGAAACTTCTTAACCCTTCTGTGCCTCAGTTTCTCTGTCTGTAAACTGAAGGTAATTCCAGGCAGTGACAGGTGCCTTGAGCAGACTAGATTTCAAGAGAGGGGTGGGCTTGAAGCACGGAGCTCATTGGGCATGTGGAGGATGGCACCTGATGGAGGCCAGTGTCTTTGCGTTCAGGAGGCTGCATGGCTGGTTTCTTGAGAGAGGACAGTGGGAAGTTCCACCTCCATACAGAGGCTGGCTCTCACTGCTATGTCGTATAGCCTGGGGGATTAAAAAAGACATGGTTGTGCATAATATTTGGTTTCTAAACTTGTCCATATGCTATTCAGTCAGTATTCAGTTTAGATGGAATTTAAATATGGAATGGAAAAAAAAAGGAAATCAACTTCTGAAACTGGCACCCTCACTATGGAATTTGAAAGTCATATTTTTCTCACTACTCATCTCTCTCATTGTTTTTGTTATTACTATGATGATAGTATTATTAATTCAATTAAAAGTCATCACTACCATTGATTATCGATTCACAAAAGCTCTTCCAGACTTCAAGGCCCTCATTTGTATAAAAAGAAGAAACATCCATTAATAACAGAGAACTGGGTACTGTCAGCTGGCACTTTGATGCGTTAATTGCAAATCACTCTAATCTTATTATTAAAGAACAACTTCGAGGTGGTGAGCCTGACTGTAAATACCATATGTACTTGAAATGAATCTGACGCATTTATTTGGCATACCTCCACAATTTCCACTTCCCACAGCTGTGCACCAAGCATCTACTATGCCCTCAGCACTGTGACTGGCTTTTTAGGAGCAGTAAGTGGCATAGTGTCAGTTCTTGTGACTGGCTTTTTAGGAGACTAAGCAGCAGTAAGTGGCATAGTGTCAGTTCACAGAGCTCTTCAAGCCTGAGAGTCTGCAATGCACCTGCAGGAAACATCATGGGGAGGGGAATGGAAACTGGAGTAGGTGGCTTGTGACTACAAAACTGAGGTTTTATAGAGATTCCTCCTATACCTTCAAGTCCTACTCACCCACCAGCTCCCCCATGGCCAATGTCTTCCCAAAGAGTAGAAGCGCTGTCACATTGATCCTCTGTAATCATCCAAAGTCCATAGTTTACCTTGGGGTTCACTCTTGGTGCTGAATATGCATGGGTTTGGACACATATATGACTGGACATGTCTCCTTCACATGGTATCATTTAGAATATTGTCACAGTCCTAGAAATCCTCTGTCCTCTGTCTCCTTATCTGCTCTCCCCTCTTCTACCCTGCTCCTGGTAACCACAGATCCATAGTCTGACTTCTTCCAGAAACTCTTATGGGTTGCATCCTAGAGTAGATAGGCTTCTTTCACTTAGTAACACACCTTTACATTTATTCCAGGTCTTCTCATGTCTTGATAGTTCATTTCTTTTCAGCATGGAATGCTATTTCATCACTTAGAGGGACCAAACACCTTGTCTCCACTCACCCACCAAAAGGCATCTTGGTGGCTTTCAGGTTTAGGCAGTTGTGTCTCAAGCCACTAGGAACATGTGCAGGTGGCTTTTTCAGCTTCAGTTTCTCCAGGGAACAGAGAGCAGAGAAGTGATATGCCTGGGCACAGCCTGGGTTCTTACTTCTTAGACCCTGGAGGTGTCACTTAGGGTCTCTGTTCTTTGCTTGAAGGTGGAGGTGGTTCTACCTCTGGAGGTTGCTCATAAGGATCAAGTTCAGAACATCAGAGCTTAGGACAGTGCCTGAAAAAAGGTTCAAAGCTAAGGGTTGGCTAAATAAATGGAGTAGCTGTTGTCTATTTTACAATATTGTGCTCAATTGAATGAAATGAAAGAGCTATCAAATTAGTCAGGCTGGATTTGCCTAGAACAGACCATCAGTGTTCACTGTCTCCTCCTTGGTCCGCTCTTTTCCTTCCCTTCCAACTATGACACCTAGAGAGTTTTCTGCCCACTGATTCAGAGGAAGGGAGCCCAGTGGGTCCCAAAGGTAGAAACTCCAGTGTCCCCAGTCCCTAGGTATATCCCAGAGGGATTAAGTCAGATGGACTAGAGATGGACTCTAGGTGTCCAGGCTTTTCAGAACCCACCCTGTGATTCCAATGTGCAGTCAGGATGGAGAAATGATGTAAATTCTCCAACAAAGTTAAATAGACCATTGGGGCTACAGTGGGGTTAGAAGTGGCCAGAAAAACTAGAAAGTCTTGTTTTTGTGGACTCAGAGATGCTTTCCTCTCAGCTTGACACCCCTCCCGATGCCCCCCCCCAAACAGAATTAATGCTTTCTACCAGTTGTTATTGGTACCCGAGAGGTGCACGGGCTCCATGAAGGGCTCCAGCCAGGTCATGTCCAGTTACACTAGAATGTAAAAAGGGACATGTTGGCCAAAGAATAAACACAGTGCCAAGAGGATACCCGGGGCCAGACAGAAGAGAGCATAGTGATGGTGTAGAGTCTCCCAGAGGGCTGTCTGGGAAGCTGACCTTAGAGTGGTTCCTCCAGAGGGTAACCTATGCCCACTGGTATTCTAGGGTGGAGTTGCAGCTTCCTGTGGTTCAGAGAAGGGAGCTGAGGAAGACTATGGAGAAGCAGGAGCTTGGACTCCAGAGAAGTGACATGACCTGGTTGTATGAGTGTTGTAAGGTGGTCTCTGTTGGGTGGAGCATGGGTGATAGTGAGAGTGGGAGCATGGTTGGAAGGCTAGTGGGGCTGCCAAACTGGAGATGGAGTGGTTAGGCTAGGTTAGTGACCCTGGTCAGATTCTGACTGCCGAAGAAAAGCCAGTAAAATGCTTTAGTGCGTGGGACACAGAAAGTA
This sequence comes from Uropsilus gracilis, assembly GCA_004024945.1. NCBI lineage: Eukaryota > Metazoa > Chordata > Mammalia > Eulipotyphla > Talpidae > Uropsilus > Uropsilus gracilis. The sequence continues at coordinate 14,251 of PVHY01001944.1, read as the reverse complement.
TGGGAAGGAGCAGGGTCAAAATGACTCCCTGGTCAAAGAACTGAGTGGATGGTGCAAGTTCTAGATGGGGAGAGGCAAAAGAGGGACCCAGCAAGGAACCTGGAGTAATCCAAAAGGAACTCCGCCCAATTCAGATACCACTTAGCTATCTAAGGGGTCATAGCAGTCAGTTTGGAATCTTGGTGGTGGTAACACTCATGTGCGCAGAGCATATAGATCATGGCACTGGGGGGGGGGGGGAACATGCCTGATGTTTGGCCACCTTTGGTGAGTTGCGGCCAGGCTACCCTTTCCCCAGGCTTTGCCCCACTGGATGTCTCAGTGTATGGTGTTTTTTGATCCTCTTCTCTTTGCAAGATCTGGGTATCTCTGCATTGACACCCATGACCATGCTGGAGCTGAGGGCTAAGGATGAACAATCTGTGCCTGCCAAGCATGCTGGGCCCATTCAGTGTCTGGGCCCTCTGACCCAGGAGCACTTGGGAGAAGCATTGATCCCATCTGGAAACAGCCATAAACATTCCTGAAGTAACGTTCCATGCTACACAGAATAGCACCTGGGAGCAGTTGTCATCTAAAGTGGTTCAAGTCATTCATTTGCCCTTGCTTCTCCAGAAGTGGAACTGGGCTCGGCTGCCTTGGTAGGCCTGCTTGAACCACTGCAGAGCTGAGTTTTCAGTCCTTTGCCCCTCTTCTGGAAACTGTACAGCAGAGAGGGCCAATAGCTGGGACAGGCCTTGTGATCGTGGGCCAGTCACTTAACCTGTGGGAACCCTAGCTCCTTAATCCACAAACATGGGGGCCGGCCCTGTGGTGGGGTGATCCCTCCAGCCCCTTTTAGTGCTATTGATCCAGTACCTAAAGCAGGTTCCTTATTGCTTTCATTAGAGAAAAGAGGTGGGGAGAGGGCAGGGAATCACAGCAGGATCAAAGTGTGGTGGCCCAGGGCCCTGCTTTCTGTCTGTGGGACTTTCTCATCCTGCCTTCTGAAAAGGCAAAGCTAAAGGAGTTGGACAGGTTGGAAGATGTTTGTCGAGTCTGAGGTGGCACTCTATTGACCCTTATTGTGCACCTACTAAGAGTCTAAGCATGAGCTGGCCTACTAGAGGCAATCAAAAGTAGGAGGGAAGGAATTTAAGGCAAAGAAAATTCCTTTTCTGCTCTCGATACACTGATATTCTAATTGCCTGGTAAATGTCACATTATTGAAACTTTACTCTGTGCTAACAAATTAAGTTTAGATAAATGTGCTATATGTTTTATTTCCCCTTTAGAAAAAGCTAAATTATTCCTTTTCAAAAAAAATCAATTTCCAGAGTGGTTTTGTGCTCAAGTAACAGCTAAGTTAAATGATAAAACTTTAAAGATTTAAAGATGTTTATACAATCATGCCCTTTTGTATACTTTACATCTTCAACTTTTTGGCTCTTTTTCTGCTCAGGTTGTGTCCTTTGTTGTCAAGGGCGATTTTTCCAGCAGACCCTGCTTTTTTGCTACAACTCCAGTGTTCTCTGAGCACAGCTTGGATTTCGGGTATTCCAGTGTCTCCACCTACAACTACCCCACAGAGATAGGTACTATCATCACTGATATTGGACCAATGGTGAACCTGAGACTCACTCAAGGCTATGGGTGACTGAAAGTGAAACTGGAAATTGATCTTCATTTTCCAAGTTCAAACTGTGCCCCACCACACCATGCTGGCTATCTGAAGAGAGGAGAGTAGCATAAAAGAAATAATTAGTAAATAGCAGAGTGTGCTAAATGAATTTAACACGGAGGCCATTAAGTGAAGTTGGCCTTTAGTGTCCTATAGGCTGTGCAAGCTGGCCAGCACCCGAGTCCGTACTGCCTGAAATCAGACTGAGAGATCAAAGACTGAGGACAGCCAGTACTGCCACAGTGCCTTTCCTCTTAAGCTGTAGCCAACCAAAAATCTAGTATTTTCCTTACTTGCCTTCTGTCTCTTCTCCATCAGAGTCTTTCCAGAACTTCTGTCTGCAGAGTGCTGCTCACCACTCTGGTGTGATACTGATGACTGGAAGTGGGTTTTGCTCACTTCAACTCTAAGTCATTTCCAGAAGCTTCCATTTATCTAACCCACTCTGGTGTGATACTGATGACTGGAAGTGGGTTTTGCTCACTTCAACTCTAAGTCATTTCCAGAAGCTTCCATTTATCTAACAAGTGACTGGTATCCTTTCATTTGTTCATTGACCATTTTGAGATCCACACATATCATGTTCTGTGATAAGACAGGGGCCCTGGCCTCAAGGAGTTGAAGTTTCCTGAAGAGCTGATTTCTGTGGACAGGTCTGCCAGAGGAAACTGGACAGAACTCATAAATGTGAAATGAAGAAAACTTCATTTCACCATCTTATCTGGCTTCAAAACACTGAGAACAAACATGACAAATGCCCAGAGAGCAAAGAGCAGCTTCTCCATTCCCCCAATGTTTACCTTAAATAACATTCCTTAAAAGTCACCAACAATGTATGAGTAAATCCCTTGTCCACCATTATCTCACAAAAACTAATGTTTTACCCAAATTTAACTACCTTAGCTATTAGTCTTCTCTTGTTAATTAGGGAAATAAAACATTCTCTTAGCCACTTTTCCCCCTTGCCTACACCCTATAAAAGGCCTAGTAATTTACCTTAAAGTTGCTACCAGCCATGCTTCTAATAGCCCAGTCTTTGACTGTGTCAATCTCTCTCATTCATCCTTTCTCGCAACTCTGCGCCCAACTCTTTACAAGTTCTGTCAGCATGGAAGGACTTCAGGGTGGATGATGAGCCCTAGGAAGAGTGCTGGCTTGATATCTGGCCTTTGGAACCTGATTAGGAAGTTTTCTGGGAAGGGGTGGTGTGAGCAAAAGCCCAGTGGTAGGGACCCTCTCACAGGCTCAAATTGTTCATCTTCCATGGGCTTGACTACAAGAAAAGACCAGATTGTAGATAGAACAGGATGTCAATGACTCCTGTGTGGGAAGAAAGCTATCAAGTTCTCTGCTGGGGACAGGCCCTGCATGACAGGTCATTTTTCCTGCCACTACTCTTCAACACTACATCGCATTTTTGTTAAATGGTCCATGTACAGTGGGAAAAGGTAACCTCAGAACACAGGAAAAACTGGTGCTTGAGCATGACACATGACACATGACATGAACTTGCGTGCATGCTGTTGGCGCCTGTGTCCTCACCAGTGGGTGGTTCCTAAGCATTTTTAGAACTTGAAATGAATTTTCTTCCCAAATGGTCATATCTTTTGATAGGATAATCAATAGGACAATCACTCATGTTCCTTGAGTATATCACCAAAAAGTAATCAGGGAACTGGGCCCCCTTTATTCCAAGGATGTTCTCCAAAGAAATGCTGCATCAAGAAACCATTGCAAACAAGGCCCTAAGAGGAAGGCTGGGTGGCCCTTCGGTTATTGCGTGCCCTCCTAAGTAGGATTGCTGCAGACTCTGTTGTGGATCTCAGAGGCCATGTCGGGAGAGCTCTTAGTGTTAATGCAGAATGTTCAGAGCACAAGATGGCACACACAAAATGGCATGATTGCAGAGAGGACCCAGCAGGGTCCTCTACTGATGATTACTTTCCCCTCTGTGCTTTCCTCTGTTTTCTAAGATGGGCATACCTTGCTTTCAGAACAGACAAAAGAAGAGCCATAGAAAGGATGGTCACAGCACTTTGTCACCTACTGACTCAACATTTCAACAAGTTAAAAGGCGAGTTTTAGTTTTGCTACCTACTACTGAACAGGGGCATCAAGAGGGGTGATGGATGCTTTGGGAAGAGTGGGTGGGTTCAGGGTGGTTCCAGTTGAATTTGGATAGGGAGTGGAGGTCACCAATGAGTTGGTGAGACCATGGGCTGAGGGATCCCTCACCTTGGTGGTTCCCCCACACTGTGCCTTGACTTCCTAAGGCAGTAGCTTGGCTAATGCCGGTAGAAACTCCAACTTTACAGTCATCACTGCCTCGTGGGCCGGGTTGTCAACAGAAGCTTTGATCTGGTTAACCTCATGGGGGTCAGGCAGCTCTGACCTCCACGCTGTTCTCACTCTAAAGCTGCAGCCGGGTCAACGCTCCCATTGTCTCAGCAGCCTGCATTAACTCCTGGGCCAGAGAACAGGCCTGCTCCCCACTACCCTGCCTCCCGCCCAAGTGGGTCCCCTTTGTTTTCTCCCCATTGTGCCTACTCAGGGGGAAAAAATCCTGCCTTCATTTCCTTACTCTAAAGGTTCCATCCTCTTCCAGCCCATAAGCGTTTTGTCACAGTGACCCCAGAGGTTATTCAGACTGTTTGATCTTGTCCACCTAGAGTTGGCTCCTCAGCTGCCAGCGCAGGCCTGACCCCCCACCTGGAGGGTGTGTCCATGGCAAGGCCCAGCCCTGAGCCTGTAGGAACTTTACCCAGCTCTACTGGGGAACAGTGTGGGGTGTTGCTAGTGGAAAATACCCCTATCTTCCTGGGGGGCTTCTTCCTGGGAGTGGAGGAGAGGACATTGTCTGACTTTGGTCTCTCTGCCCCAGTGTGCTGTGGTCCCACCCTCATGGCCTGGCTGAATCTCCTACTCATGGCCCCTGCATATTTCTTGGGATCCAACAGTTTCTGGCTATCCCCTGAAATGCTCTGTCCCCCTTGGTCTCTGACTTCTTCACAGACTCCATGCTCAGGTAGCTCTCCTAAACCTGTAGCACCAGATCTGTGGTTTAGCATAGACCCCTCCCTGAGCAAGGTGGCAGTCACCTGGCTGGGCCTGACCATACCCTGTTCTGTCCTCATCTCCTGACACCCTCACAAGCCTCCTGGAAGCATGACAGTGGAAAGGGCCCCTTCAGCCTCTCCTCCTCAGGGGTAGGGTGATTTTGGAAGTCTTTAAAAGGAGCATTTTAAGTCTGGGCACGGTGGTTCGTGCCTGTAAGCTTCAGCCTATGAAGTGGCCGGGACTAGGGATCGTGGTTCGAGTCCAGCCTGGGGCCCATAGCAAGACCTAGTTCCCAAAAAATAGCTGAGCATGGTGGTGTGCGCCTATAATCCCAGCTACCTGGGAAGCTGAGGCTGGGGATTGCTTGATCTGTGGTACCTGGGCCAAAATAGCGAGACCTAGTCTCCAAAAAAAAAAAAAAAGGGAATATTTTAGAAGAGACAGGGCTAATGATGGCCTGTGGACCCAAATCCAGTCAGAGTTGAAGGGGTTGAAGAGTAGAGGATTGGTAAGTGTTTTAGTGACTTTCCCCTTCTCAATTATTTACACAAATAAGAATGGAGAGACTTTCTCCATTCAGACCAATTGCTGGTAGTGCTGGGACTGCAGAAGAGAAAGACCCCTGGTCCTCGCCCTCAAGGCCCCAAGCAGTCACACTGACAGGACAGGGTGGCCTATTAGGAGTGAGTGACATGCTGGGTGCTACTTAGAGAAGGAGCTGGAACTTAAAGGAAAAGTAACATCTCTCGAGACAGATGCAAAGCATTCACAATAACAAATTTATTAGGCAGCATGCACAGCCTGGGAGATTCATCTATTTCCTCCAAAGTGAATAATCGCGATTCAAACTCCAATTAATGGTTTTGAGGAAACGACACTGCAGCACCCACAGTCAGTTAAACACAGCCTTTCTGTCTGTCTCTAGACAGCTGGATGCACTTTTATTGGCATTTGTCTCCCTGCCTCCTCGGAAAATTTGGGTTTGCCTGTCAGCAGCAAGCCAGAACTGCCTCTGTGCAGTTGGGCACAGTTACCCCTGTGCCCAACTTCTGGGATTACCTGGAGACTGGTGCCTCTGGGAAATGGGTGGAGGCTACAGTGAGGCTGCTGGCTGTAGTTCTCTGACCCAGATAGAACAATGTCCAAAAGGTAAGCTCAGGTTCTGTCCCTAATACACTCTCCTGCTCATTGGCTTCCAATAATCTATTTTTTTGTCAGTCAAACCATTTTCATCTACTCCTCTCACACATGCTTTACTGAGTGCTGGGGACTGCAGCAGGTCAGGAGATAGAGCAGTGAACACATGACACACTCTGGCAATGATTTAGTGAGTGTCCCTGGCTAGGTCATCTGCAAGTGTGACAAAGGAACTCTGGCTTGTGGGTATGAGCCCCCAACCCTGGGTACATCAAGGATGGCCAGAGATTTGCTAGATAGTTGCCCTTGGGGGATTCTTGAAGTTTAAGGAATTAGAGAGGTGAAGAAGAGGGATTTGAGGTCTCAGGAACTGTCTTAATGGGGAAGACCCTGGAAATCACTCAGAGCATCCCTAAAAGGGCCTGAGGGGTTGGGGGGAGCTTCATTCTGTCACTGCCATCCCTCTAATGCGCCCTTCTGCTGTGTTGGCTGATGGACCTGAATCTGCAGAGGTCCGGCACCCCTGTGGGCATGTTGCTTCCATACAGGCCTTACCTCTGTCTTTTGTAAGACACCCAGGAGCACACAAAGCCTCACCATCCTCCAAATGTTGCATTGTCTATGCAGAGAATTGTCGAGAATGTTTCCTGGCTTCAAACAGTTGTGTATTCATTTGGGTGGCATCCTCTCCCGCCAGCCCCCCGGATATGCAGATAGATGGCTCTGAACGTGCTGTCTGGATCTGAGGCAGAAAGATAATTATTTGCCTTTCTCATAAGGAAAAGCTAATTACTAGAAGGAATCCCAGCATAATTACACAGTTAAGCTCAGTGTCTTTGTACACACTGCTTCCTGACAAAGACATCCTACTTAGCCTGCAGCCACTTGGAGGAGATGGGGGCCATTCTTATTTCTGGCTTGCCCACTCCTTTGCCTGACTGGGATGAGGGTTCAGCAGAGCAGGTAAACAGAGTCAGATGCCTGGATAACTGGAAACGAAGAACGGGGTCTCAGCTATTTGCCCTCTAGTAATGCTGCATTACTGGTGAGAACACAAGTACTCTGGAGGCCAGCTTGCTCACGCAGCTCTCTGCCAGTTAGGACTGGACCTGGGGTCCAGGGCTCTGGCTGGAGAGTTTGGTGCTTTCCCACAGAAACTGCCTGTTGGCTTCTGACCTGGTGGTGGGAGCACTCCATTCAGAGTGGCAGGGTGGCTAGTGTAAGGGTGGCTAGGGGAACTAGGCCTGCTGGCCATTCCCTACAGCTCAGGGCTGGGCAGGCCAGGAAACGAAGGCATATCAATGTCTAGAACACTTAGGGTGTGCTCATGTCCAGCTGGTACACCACCCCTGGCAGGGACAGTGGGGTCAAGTATGTGGGCTTCAGGGCTACAGATCTTACTGAGGGGGCCATCATGTCTCTGCAGACTCTGCCTCCCCAGCCCAGAAAATGAGCAGGAAGTGCCTGCAGAGGAGGCTCTGGGGCCTGTGTGGGTTCTCCACCTGGTCAAGGGGCCGGCAGGCAATGGGAGGGTTTTCCAGGCAGATAGAGGGGCAGACTCAGCAGAAGCACAGACACTGCTGCCAGGAAGCGTGACGTATTCTTGGTTGAGAGTAGTGGCTGATGACTATGATGACACGGAGTTGCTGGGATTGCCTCCTCTAAAAGCAGATGTTTTTTAAAGTTGCCTTCCTCTTTGACACTGCAAGTCAATGTTTAAAACAGACTTAAATATTTATAGTGCTCTTTAGACACATCTATGGAGGACCTTAAACCAGTCTTACTTTTTGACCTGGTAACTCCATGAAATCTTTCTGAAGGAAATCTACAAACAAGAATATTCGCAACAGCATTGTTTACAATAGAAGAAAAGTGGGAATAGCCTAGACATCCAGCAATAGGGGATTCGCTGTGTAAACTGTGTTCCATGCTCACAATAGGTTTTTATGCCACCAATGAAAGGATGTTTATGAAGACTTTATGAAAACAGAGGGAAATGGCTATCTCATAACATTAAGCAGGAGTGACAGGATATAAAACGGTACCAAGAAACCCAATTACTGATAACCCACAATCTCACTGAATGGCAGACACCAGCAATGGCGAGATCAAACCTAGAAAGACACTCGTAGCTGCCATCTTTGATTCATGGAGTGATGAGGGATTTAGAGTCCATTTTGATTTTCTAATAGAAAAGGTCAACTTGATCCATATCCTTTAAGAAGGAAGTTGCAAAACCAAGACAACAAAACACAGAAATGCAAAGTTGAGAGCCACAGACGATTCTTCTTCCTTATGCTGAAAGGAGAAGGTGGTAGGTCCCTGGTTTGGAGGAAGTCCCTAGTTCATCCCTTGGAAGGGTGAAACTTGGGGCTGGAACTCCCACACACGGATTCCTCTGAGATGGTAGATCCCAAACCCAAGTGAGCTTTTGCAGCAATATCAACCTCTCGAGGAGTCAGACTAGAATTGAGTCCCATGTTCTGCTAGGACTGCCATTCCTAGACGTGACATGGTAAAAATCAGAAGTTTGCATACCCAGGGTTTTGTGAGATGTTTAAATAGCCCAGCTTCTGTCTTTCAACATCCCTGGCCAAGAGTGGCTGCCAGGAAATTTCATGGCAGAGCCAAGATTCAGGTCCACCTCTTATCTGTTTGGGTTCTTGGGTTTCATCCATCAAAGAGGAAATCACCTCACAGACCCCCAAGAGGCAGGCACAGTGATTTCCTTGAAGGTCTGCCTGCCATGTGCCCAGCCCTGAGGCAGGCCTCAGTCCCAGGGAGCTCAGCTTTGGAGGGCTCTTCCTGGCTGACCTGTGTTCTGGAGTCACCCCTGGCCCCAGTCAGTGAAAGGTGTGTCCCTGGCTGTGAGCAGGGCTGCAACCAGCTGGGTTTTAAAGGGGCCGTTTGGTTAATGATGCGGCCTGGCAGGCGGGCCTCCTTGTGTGAGCAGACACTAAATGAGTTCTACAGAGGAAATTGCTTTACTGCTGTTCTGTCCCGATACCAGTGAGAAGGTGCCCTGCCCCCCAGACAAAGCCGACAGCCAATTACTTCCCTCTGCCTGGAAGTTTCACAAGACCTGGGACCTGAAGGCCACATGGGTTCCTGGCTCCTGCTGGGGGGAGAGCAGTTCACAGACCCCCTGCTCTGCTCTTCTACCTGCCTGCGCCCCTCAGGCTAGGGGCTTGGCTTCATCAGCTATAAGCAAAGCCTCCGTCTTGTTGCCAGCAGGGACATCATGAAGGTTGACAACATATATTTTCTGACCAGATGGTTTTGGGACACCCTGAGCCCCTCAAGATGACCCAATAATCTGGAGGTTTAGATGGCTAGGATTTGAGGGGTTACTATGGAGACCGCTGTGTCTAGAAAGACCAACCTAATTAATGCCTGCCATGCCACCAAGCCAGCTCCCACCCCACAGAGCCTGGGATGCCTCACACTGCACACTGCACGCCCCTTTCTTAAAGGGACGGTCTTGATCTACCTGGCCTATTAGCAGCTGGGGTTAAGTCAGGGTGAGAGGGACAGGAATGGGGCTGGTGGAGCCCTGAGGAGCAGGGCTGGGTCAGAGTGAAACCAGAGAAGGGAACAGAAGAGGGGATACCCCTGACCAGCCCTTTTGATCACCTGTGTTTTAAATTCAGTGCAGATTTAAGCCCATTGACAGCTAATGAAGCAGGTAGCAGAGACCCTCAGAAGCCATCTCAACTGAGGACCACCCTGGGCCAGACGTTGGCCTATGAGCAAGTTCCTGAAGCACTAATGCTGAATGCACAAGTGGGGTGACTGAGATCACCCTCCCAAGACATGCTCGAGCACAAACAGTTTGCCTTTTGTTACTAGGGTCTGACTGCTGGGGAAGACTCAGGAGGCCTCATCAGCTTTGTGGCTGGGGTCCTGGTCCCAAGCCTTCTGCCCAGCCATTTGGTGCAAATAGCCTCCACCCACTTGCCTGGGAAAGGCTCCCTGGAAGGGCTTGTCTCCTGTGTGGACAGCATAGCGTCACTTGTCACAGAGCCAGAATTGACTGCAGAAAGAGAACTGGGAACTGTTGAAGGCTACGGTCATTCCCACCGGCTGGTCATACAGTCCCAGCTGACCTGGGCAGGTTTCCTCTCTCACCTGGGCCTGGGAACTATGGACCAGGGCCCTGGCATACGTGAGCCACAGAGCTGTTGGTGGGGAAACCGAGATCCCGAGGGAGAAGCCACTTACCACTGCAAGCTACAGAAAGCCTTCGGATGGGGCCCCCTGAGCTCTTGGTTCCTTGACCTCTGGATCCCCCTTCTCTTCTCCCGAGCCATCAGCCTCTGCTCATGCCCCCAGGCAGAGCTCCTGGGTGCTTCCCACCTCCTCTGCACAATTGGGAGGATTTATTGTAGCGGGGATTTTGTTTCAAGCCTTTAATATGATTAGCAAACATCAAATATCAAAAGCGTATCTAGTAAACACCTCCCGTCCATGCCATGGATGTCACGGTCAGCTTGAGTGAAGCCGAGTCACATTTCAAAACAGATGCAATTTCAAGAGGCCAGAACGAGGCCGCCCACATCGGCGGCTGTGATCTTCCGCGTGCAGTAAATGGCATTGTTGGAGAGCTCGGCTGGAAAAACGTCGGCCTGGTCAGCGGGTCCTGCTGACAATGCCTGCAACTTTCCGGGGGATTTAGAAAATGCAGCCGAGCACTCTGAGTTGGTGGACAGGCTTCCAGGCCCAGCGCACACTGTCCACTAAGGGCCTGGCTGTTCCGTTGGAATATTTATTATCTTTGACCAAAATTCAAGTGCTACTATGAAGAACAGCAGGGTTCCTAGGGCTGAGTGTGAAAGGAGTGGAGAGGTGAGGGTAGGCCTCTGTAAAATGAGACAAAGGTCACCCCCACCTCCTGCCCCATCCCTGCCCCCATTCCTCTACACCCCCCCCCCCCCCCCCAGCAGCCAAAGGAAGTGCATTTGTGTCTTTGACCTGGAAATGATAAAAAAAAAAAATCTGTCTCATTTGTGAGCGCAGGCAAGGCAGGAGTCTAGTGTGTGCCCAGTGTGTCTCTGGGCCCGTGGTCAGTGTGGTTAAAAGCAGTGCCCCATCTTGGTGCTGCCAGGACCAGAGGCTGCACTCTCCAGGTATCTGGGGTGTGCACGCTGGTGTGGGCGCCTGGGCAGGGTGTGTTTTGTCAGAGGTTCTTCCTAGTGATTCCAATCACTGCAAACCATTCACCACTGTCCCAGAGCGGCTTTCTTTCCCCACTGCTCACTTGAGAAGAGGGAGACACTCTATCTGGGGGCTAGTGTTTCTCTGGGCGCCACCATCCGTGGGTCTGAGTGACCCATTCCAGCTGTTTCTGGCGGCAGCTCCGAAACTGGCTGAAGCCTGGCGGGTGGCGGGAGGTTGACACCGTGGAAAATGTGTCCCTAATGGAGCAGCAGCTGCCACCGGCAAGGGCGGGAGGAGTTAGTGTAATGAGAGAAATTGTTCTGTGCTGCTGGGTCTGGCAGATTTCACCCATAAATGAAGATTTGCTGCTTCCAACAGGGGAGGTATTTATTTGTTTAGACTCCTAGAAGCTGATGAGGAGGTGGGGCTGAGCCAGCCGGGAGGAAGCCCGAGAGGCTGGCCATCCGGGCTGTGGCAGAGTGGGCTGGACCTGGGCTAGTCTGCAAGCTGCACAGTGGCTGGCATGCAGGTTCCCTGGGGAGGGATTTTGCAAAGTGCTGTTCACCCTCAGCTCCTGCCACAGCCAGTGGCTGAGGTCATTGGCATTGTTCCTTGGGCCATTACTCAATCTCACCTAGGACTGTGTTTTTCCCAAATTTTGTTTTAAATTTTTAAGTCAACGTTACACATGCATCTTGTCTGAGCAGCTTTGCAGTTTCTAATAAAAAAGCACATTTCCTCCAACCCTCCCACGTCGGGTCCCTTTTTTCTTTATCCAGCAGCAAGGACTCAATGATCCTCCTTAACTTTTTTCCTTTTCGTCCACATCTTTCAGTAACAAACATTTCTCAATATGACAGTTTGAGGCATAATCTTTGAGCATCTGATTATAGAAGATGAAAATTTCCCTTTTGCGAATGGCCCCCTCCCAGTATCAATTGACAGCAATGTCCCATTTCTTCCTTACAGCTTTTGGGTTATATGAATTTTGGGTGGGTGTTATTATCCTTGCTTTTGAAGTTAGCAGGGTACAAATCGTACATAAGTAATAAAATACTTGCACAATTCATTTCAAGGCTTCCAGACATAATAAATTGAGACTGCCTTGAGAACCATCCTGGTCTCACCAAATCTTTCTGCACCTGGGAGGCAAATGGGTTCCCTCAGCCTTTTCCTTTCTGGATTTTCTGCTGCACAAGACCACTGACTATTGTCTCCTTGAAAATCCATTGTCTCTTATTGGCAGAAATTCCTCCAGTGATCAACCTTTCACACATCTTCATGCATTTCCTTTCTTACTGCTCCTTACATGAGATGCTCTCAACCTTCAACCTTCTCTTCCTGTGCATACCCCCATGGGTATTCCTTCCCTTGGCTTCAATGGCTGATCTGACCTCTGCCCCACCTCCAGATCTCTTTTCTGTATTTATAGCCCTCCAAACCCATGCCCACTTTGGTTTCTCACTCATCAGATCTACAAGTTCACACTGAACTCTCCCTATTGCTATACACCTTTCTTCTGACAATGGCCTCCCTCTCCAGGTAGATAACTGAGCCAAGAATCTGGGCATCTGATAGAATCTGTGTCCTTTCCTCTAAGACCCTCTCTCTCCCCCCCCTGCATGCAGCTGACCACTGGCTGAGGTCCGTTCTCACACCAAGGTGTCTCCTGTGTCTTCCCTTTCCATTTCCAGCTGCCATCCTGCTTGTCCACATCCCTGGCATCACTCACCAGAAGAAGGGGACGAGTTTCCTCCATGACTCCTGCTTCCCGTCTGTCATCTCTGCCTACAGTCAAGCGATCACAGAGAGAAAGGGGAAAAGGCCACTGTATTTGCTGTAGCTGATGTTCATCTTCCCTCACCAGCAACTTCCTGATCAAGCTCTGTCTAGGGAGTCTCCCTTGATCCCTAATCTGAGTCTAACCCTTTACTCTGTCTCCCCAGGGCATCTCATCTGCTTGCCTTTCACAGAAGCCTCCTTGCTCCCCTGATCTGTTTCTTGGCTCATGTCCCACAACTTGCATGCTCTATATCCTGCTGACTTCAAAAACTGAGCACGCATACCACATATACATTTTTTTGTGTTATGTGTATTTTTGTGAATGATGAAATGCACATCATTTTAACAACAAAAATCCCCTGCTCTTCCCTTTCACCTCTTGATTTGTCCTTTCAAGGCAAATGGCTTAGCACTTGAAGTCGTTTTCTATATGCTTAGTTTCCATTTTCTGCCTGCTCATCTTGCTATTTTTTAACTTATTAAGGCAAGGCATTAGCCGTATTGACCTCAGAGCCGCTTGGGTTGATTATCACGCGTTGCTGGTTCTTGATGGAGCACACCCGAGCGAGATGTTACAGAATAAGACTCCAGGAAAGACTATCTTTAACTTTCAGGTTAGTTTTGCTGACCTGAGGGATTTAAATCTCTGATAACAGTGTCCTTGACTTCCTCTCTTTCTGTCCTCCCTATGTAATCGTTTCATAATTTGTAGTTAAAGCAATGGTCAGTATTTACATTACACTGTACAAATACTGTCCTCTAAAGAGTCATCAATTGCATTAAGAAGATTGTCTTTTTTTTTTTTTTAAAGAGAATTTCTGTTTTTTCTGGAAGCCATATTTCATGCACAGGATTATGTTCATATTCTTAATATTTTTAATCATTAAGGTTTATCAACAATTCACCAATGCTCACACAAAGCAAACTGCTAATCAGTTGGAGTACTCATGCCAGGTTCTCTGTCTTCTGCTCCAAAGTGGACTGCAGTGAAAGCCTGTCACATGGCTGTCACCTGGGTTGTGTTCGACTATGTGTTACGGTGTCTTCACTGTCCCTGATGGGTGGATTGGTATTCCAAGTCCTAGTGATCTCAGTTTAGTCTTATAACTTGCTTTGGTCAATGAGGTGTGTGTGATAGGGCTGAAAGTGGATCTCTTCTGAGAAGAAATGGAAAGCTATGACCTGGTTTCCCAGAACCTTTTTATCCTCTGCTTAGATAGTGGATGATCTCACTTCAGATCTCACTCAGATCTGAAGTGAGAATGGCATGGAATGGAGCCACAGCCATTCCACAACAGACATGAAGCAAGAATAAAAACTTTGTAATTGTACGTCCAGTGACCTAGGCCTTCCTGTCCCAACATTGTGGCTTTTCCATGAGGCTATTCTCTTTCCAGTTTACTTGTTTGATCTGTCCATCCATCCATCCATCCATCCATCCATCCATCCATCCATCCA